>VZRW01003879.1:0-19511 GCA_013398125.1 Aegotheles bennettii | reverse complement strand
GGGTGCGCGCAAGCCGCGCCGGGGCCCGGCGGGGCTGGGGGCTGCGTGCTCCGGCTGCGCCGCCTTCCCCTGCCTCGGCGCTGCCCGTCCCTGCCGGTCCCGGGCCGGTCGCTGCTGCACCTGCCGGCGCCTACAACAGGTGGGATAACGGGAGCATTTGCAAGTGGCACCTGCGACTTTCAGTTTTTATTTTCACTCTCTCTGAGCTGTAAGCCTGGTTTTAAGGAGAAATTGGCGCGGCAGAGCGCAGCCGAGCCGTGCTTGGTCCTTTTTCCAGACCACGTCCCTTTTCCAAACCACCTTCCAAAGGGGCGAGCCGGCGGTGCCAGGCGTCGAGCAACACGGGGCACACGGGGGGTATCGGGGCCTTTCAAGGACGGCACTGCTGGGAATTCGGTAGGGGAGCTCTCATGATGCCTAGAGCCCCACGGCCTTCAGGTGACTGAATAGCTGTAAATCCTGCCAAGCACTCCCTTGCCAGATACTTCTTGGGGAGATAAAAATGTAAGGGCAAATGACAGGAGAAACATGGAGGCATAGAAATAGCAGAGAAAGTAGTGGAGAAGGGATTGAAAGCTGTTGTCGTGGGACACCTCAGCTTTTTGTTCTTCTGCAGTTACAGACCAGGAGTGGAAGGAAATCTGAAAGAAAATGTTCCTGTTCAGTGGGGATCTTATTGAAAGCACGGATCATAATTACAAATCCTGGGGCGTGGTACTGTCTGGACACAGGTGATTTGGAGAAGTGGGTAAGTAGCAGTGGTTGTGTTAGTAGCCGTGAGTAAAAGCAGAAACTTAACTGAAAATTAAAGATTGGAACGAAAACCATCAGAAGTTGAAACAGTTAAGCTTCAGAAATTCATGGTAAATTCAGCCCAGTTATAAGCTGTTTTGACTTAAACCTGAATGAGTGAAAATATTGCACATACTAAACATACTCATTTAACTTGGGTAAATTTTCAAGCTTTGTGCTTCGCAGAGCACTGCTCTGTGCATGTTTTTATGCCACACTCACACAGCTCAGTGCTGAAGTGCCTCTGTTCTTTCCAGGAGTGAGTTGAGCACCGTGACTGATACACACCTCAGTTGTGTCCTCTCCCATCAGAGGATGTGTGTGCTATAAAGCCTTGTTTCTGTTCCAACCAGGGGCTTTGGGATTTCTTTCTCTGCTTGAAAGTACAGAGGTAGAAGACTGCTCACGCATTTGGAGATGCAAAGAGGACAAGACAAGGCCAAAGACGTGTGCTGTGTCTGTGAGAAGATGGGAAACCTTTCCATGCCCCTTTGTGCCCTGGGAATTCTGTTCCATAGTTTTGGAGTGTAGAAAACCAGACAAGAACATAGTTTTCGTAGCACAGGTGTTACTCAGTCTTTAATGTATCTTTGGACAAGTCTTTATATTGTGCTGAAGTTAAGACCGAGACCTTCATTGCGGTGTGAGCTTTACTAGAACGCCATTCCCGAGACTGGACGAGAAGTCTGAAAAGGTTACAGTAGGTGGGATTGATGAAGAATATTTGGTTCAGTATCCTCTGAGTATTTCTTAGCTCATCAGGCTTTATAGCCTCCGCATCTTGCATTTCTTAGTCAAGAAAAAGATTGGAAACAATAGTGGTGATGGCACATGTGCTTTGAGGAGTTTACTATTTTCACACTATCAGTCTCTTTTCTGTTTTCTTTCCTCTGACACAAGGTAAAGCCCTGTCATGTTTTCAGAAGAGTGAAATGGTTCATGTGGGTAGGGTGGCCTTTTGGAAGTCAGTGTGCCTATAGCTGATATTGGTATACACTTAAACCAGTAATTGGGGTTCCGCATTTACAATTGTGTGTTACCCTATGAGCAGATTTTTATGTAGCACGTGTGTTGTTGTGGTTGAAGTGGAGCTGCTAAGCATTGGTTTTTATCTGTTGTGGGGCTAGTATTGCCTTATGTGGTGTTTGCAGGTGCTGTGCACACAACAGAGGTGTAAGGCTGGTATTGTCTTATATAATACTTCCACACCCTGTGCACACCAGGGACAGGACCAGCATGGAGGGGAGCAGAGGTGGGATGGGATGACTGGTTAGCAAGTCCAGGCAGTACTTCCGTGACTCAGCGACAGGTGGTGGGTCTGATGAGAGAGCATGGGATTCCCCCAGCCCCTCCGCAGGTCCAGGCTGCCCTTCTGAAGAAGTAGGCATGCCCAGCTTCCTGCTGTCCTGGCTGATAGCCACAGTTGTGCAAGTCCTTGCCTGCCTGGGTATTATGTTTGGCTCAGTATTGGTGAATTGCTGAATTTGCTGTCATCTCCACCTGCATACTTGTACTACTGAATAACTGGATTTGCCATTGTAATGGCCTGGGTAATTGCACTACTGATATATGTGTTACTGTACTGCTACTTAGGGATAAATTGTTTATCCCTAAAGTTCTGATGTCTGTTATCATACTCTAACCCTGTAACTCACTGGCCCTGACTTAAGTTCTTACATCTGTATGCTAGAAGATATTGGACCATTGCATTAATGCAAGAAGTGTCTGCCTGTTAGTCCTTTGTTTTACCCTCTTGATTTAAATTTTATAGGTTTAATATTAAATCAGATGAACCAACAAGATTGGATGGGCTAGAGGTGAACAATGAAAATTTTAGGAAGGAATCATATAAATTTTCTTCTGTTATCATGAGTGTGTCAGTGGGTCTTTTTTTAGTGACCCGCAAGTTATGCTACGATAAATAGTAATTTTGCATCTGGTTTATATTTCCGGGTATATTCATTAAAATGAAGTAATCAATTTAAATGAAGTTGATGCTTGATGACAAGATGAATTCATCACTGCCGGCCTTCTCTTATTATATTTTCAGCAGGAGATAAATTTTGATAGATGTGAAGATAGAAGTGCTTTGCAGAGAACTCTTAGAATCACTCAGCCATGTCTTGATGATGTAAGAAGTCGCAAGTGTCTCATGGACGATGAGGATGTAGATTTTTTTTTTTATTATTATTATTATTATTTATTTTTTTTGCTGACAGATTTTGCACTGATGAGCCTCAGCTTTAGTTCATACCACTTAGTATTTGCTTCTGGACAGGGTGTAGATAGTGTTCCTATGTAATGTGTAGTATGTGTGCGTTAAACACCTTAGGTCCACAGATTTTGTTTCCTTGGACACTTGCACCCAGTATCAAGTTAAAAATTATTCTAAAACTCCATAGATACAGGAGGTAAGCAGATGTTTACCTGTTTTGTTCAAAATACATATGATTGCTTCCACTCTTTTTTTATCTGCCTTACACAAGTTCTTTTCTGAAGTCTTTGATACATGTAAAATTCAGAAAATACAAGGTCCAGGTGCAGTTTATTTATCATTTACAAAAAAAAAAGTGTGATTTTTGTTGTATATTGGCCAAATAGAGAAAGTTTACCTTGAGTAGTTCTGTTGCTGTGTAAGTCATCACAGCACTAAGTCTGATGACACCGTATGTATGCAAAAACTGTGCTGCAGGGTTATATTTGAAAAGGTCCTTAGTGCAAGGATGGTAGATGCAGCAGGTGAAGATACTAAGCTCCAGAGTTTTAATATTGACTAGATACAAAACTGCTGAGTTTAAACTATTAGTCTATGGATATCTGATGCATGAATAAAAATCAGGCACGTTTATTCTTACCCTTAAAAGCCTGATTCAGCAGGGAATTACTTTAAGTACTTTAGTAATCCCATTTACTTCAGTGGGACTACACATGAGCTTTAAATTAAACATCTGCAAGATATCTGTGCTTAAATAAAGCAGAATGTTCTCAAGTACTCTGTGGAACAGAGGCAGGGTGCTTAACTGATGAGCTCCCTGAGCTGCACACATTGTACTGGATGAGTTCACACACAGGACTGCTGTGTGGGAGGCAGAAACACGGAAGTAAAGGTGGTATGAAAGCCACAGTGTAGAAATTTCAAAGAGAAGTAGGTCTTCCCTGTCCCCACATGAATAGCCAAAACTTTTATGCCAATTTTTATGTCTGGAGTCTAAATTAATGTTTATAAGCAGAGTTCTGTATAACTTTAACACAAATTATGTTGTCAAACTCTTATGACAGGAACATACCACTTTTTCATACTATACTGTAAATCCACATAAGTTACTGTGAATACTGAAATGGTAATTCTACAGAATTTCTGGCAAAAAAAATGATAGAATATTTGAGAAACACTGTATGGAACTACCCTCCAAGCTGCATCGGTAAGCGTCAGTTCTACCTTGTGCTTGAAGCTGGGACCAAACCAGCAAGATAGGATTTAATTCCAGAGATTATGTGCTTACTCAGTGTATGCACTGAGTTATTATTTTCTTTGCAAAAGTGCTGATAAAGCTTATCAAAACCAAAATATGGATCCTTTTCTAACTTGAAAACAAGATGACTGTGTTGTGTACCCAGACTTCTATTTTCGGCACTGTTCTAAGCAACTGAATCAGATTTAAAATAAAAATGTGTTTTGTTTTGTTTTTTTCTTAAGAAAATCCAGCATTTATGTTGATTTTCTTTGTTTCTGAGGCGATTTTAACAGTGACAGAAGTCTCCATACAAGTAAGGTTCAGGGTATTGGAATGATTTTTTTTTTTAATTTGTAAAGATATTAGGTTATCTGATAATGATGATATGCAATAGTATTATGGTTATGATAACCCATGAAATTATGGGAGAAATAGGAAACATTGTTTCTACGTCATGTCAATATTTAGTGCTTTTTGTTATGGTTTTGGTTTGTTTTTTTATATATCTGCAGAACAGAAATGAGTGCATCACTATCCCTTAATCCACTTAAAACCCAAACCTAACAAACTCCAAACGCATTTGATTTTTATAATGCTTGATTTGAAGAAAAGTGTAGCATCATAGTGATTACCCTAAATTACCACCCAAGTTATATAGGTGGAAAAGATCTACAAAATCATATTTATCCCTAGCAAGTTTTTCCTAAGTGGTGATCTGAATTCTGCACCTGCTGCAGTTCAAGTCTTGCTTCCTGAGGGAGAACAGAAACAGTTTATTGTTTTCCTCTTTGCAGCAAATTCACAAGTGTTTGAAGAGGGCTTGTCGTGTCTTGCTTTAGCCCTTCTCTTTAGATTAAGCAGGCTATATCTTTGGTTATTTCCTTCTCGACCTCTGCCTGTCACTGTTGCTTTTGTCTGGACTTTCTCCAGTTATGTTACCTATTCGCTGAAGTCTGATTTCAAAACCAAAACACATTATTTGGCTAATATTGTGCCATATTAAAGTAGCATAATTCCATGTGGCTCCCAAATGGGACTATTGTTTTACACTGGTGCTAGGAATCAGTGGTGTGATGACTCCTCCCCCCCTCCCCCCACAACAAGAAGATGTTGGTTGACTTGTCTTCAGTGTGCAATTTGCTGTTGTCCTAATCCTTTCCCACAGAATATTGTTTAACCTGTTGCTTCCTGCTTTTTATTAGTGAAGCTGAGTTTCACTCAGCAGGTACACACTTGCACACCTTTTCTTCCCCTCAAGATTACTTTCCTGGGTCAAGTTCATTTCTAATTTTCATCCCATAGTGCAGTTCCTCCCTGCAAAACAGTTTGTGCATTTGCACATGCGATAACCGAGCTCTTCCAAGATCAAAGTTATTAATGAAGGTACTGAATGTTAAAGTTGTTAGGACAGATTTAGTATTTAGTATTTGGTACATCCTTTGGGCTTGGGACTTAATAAGCATTACTTAGTAACCGTAAACAATGTGTACTCTCTTACCACAGCTTTGCCTAGATCACCTTTAAGGAGTGTCAGCAGCTTTGCTGAAGTCAAAATACATGTGTCTTTTAGTGAAGGCTGAAACAAAAAAGCGTTTAACATTTTGGTTTATCTCAGTGGTGCATCTGAAAGGTTTCCCTCCCTGCTGATCAGTGGCACAGCTCTCCCCTTCACCCTCCTCCTCCGGGACTGTCTCCTTTCCTTTTCTGTTACTTTCCAACCAGGTCTCGTTCTGTGATTTTGCCTGTCTGATTTTGCCCCTACATACTTGCACTCTTTGCTAATATTACACCTTTAGTAATTTCTACTTGTGTATATTTTCTTCTGATGTTTCAGGATCATTGAAGAGCTCTCAATTTAGTCAAGTTTGTCTTGTGATACTCATCTATTTTCCCTTCACATAGGGATAGTTTGTGTTTATGTCCTTCACAATATTTTTTAAAGAAACCAGATTGCTCCTTTGAGAGTTTATAAGAAAATAAAACCTAGTAGAGAGCAAATCTAAGTTTGTGTTCTTTACAAGACAGTCTTGTCTGACACTGGCTTGAGATAGTCTCGTGTCCCAGCCCTCCGTGCTGCCAGCACAACTGTTTCCTCAGTGAGCTGTGATTTGGATCAGGGAACCAATCCAGCTTAAAAAATAATCCAGCAAAAAGATTTATTTTTATTTTGTTCATACAGCTGAATCGTTTGCTCTGTTTGCAAAGCATCTATACAAACAATTGCCCTAATGCAATTGAAAGCATCCAGAAAAACTGGCAGGTTTACAGTTCACCTCTTCTGTTTTTAATTTCATTCTCTTTTTCATAGGAATAACAAATAGTATTTCCCCATAATCTTCCACCCAGGTTGCCTACAGTCTTGCATTCTCAGTTTGCTCTGGTGGTGAAAAAGGAAAGCATATTACGGATTTAACATAGTCACTCATCTGCTGGGTAAGAAAAGTTTTCCCTGTAACGTGGTTCTGTAATTGCCCTGTAGCACCTTTCCAGCAGGTCCCGTGGTTGTTGAAGTTCCCTATCTCCACCTTGCTCTGTGCTCTGAAGAAGTTTCAGCAGCAGCACCCAATGCTCTTGAGTCCTGCGCTGTCGTGTTTTCCAGATTTTCCCGGTGCCTGAGGAGGTCCATGGCCTGATTGAAGCTTTTCCTATTGTATGGAGCATTTGTATTGGCTCTCATGTCAGGTAAGAATTGGGGTTGTTTTCTTAATGATGTGCAAATTATGTCTGTCTCCTGCCTGGATGTGTATTTTGTGGCTTTACTTTGTTTAAAATTGTAGGAATGTCATACCTTCATTCCTCTGGTAATTTTAATGTAAATTAATGTAAATAATTTTCATACATGTTGCTTAAATACCCTAGGAAAAAAAAAAAGCTCAGCAGCTTTACTCACTGCTCACCATGCTGCCATTTTTCTGAATACCTCTGCTGAGAGCCACTTGCATCTTCCCAGAGATCTGGGCCTTTTGCCATCTTCTAGGCCACCTATCTGTTGAAAATCCTCCTTCGTTAGTTGGCAGTTTCATCTCCAGTGATTACAGGCCTTCACAGGGGTTTTGGTAAAGAGAATTTCTCCATAAGATAGACAGTCCCAGCTCTACAGTTTCTGTCTCCTGCAGCATGACGCTGGTGGAGAAGACCAGAGCTCTGCGGGTTGTGTGGGGTCACTCTGCAATAGTGAGTGCCCTTTCAGAAGGCACCTATCCCAGCTTCCATAGGGGCTGCAGTTCTGCCGCTCCCTGGACCTTGCGGTTCCTTATGACCTACCTTGATTTTGTCTGGCAGATTTTATCAGACTTAGTGATGGGGCTGTGTGTCTGTCTGCATTCATACATAGTTCTGTCTTAACGTGGGGTCTGTCTTGTGGACATCTTTGTTTTTTCTTTTTGTAAAAATGGAAATGCCTTTTTTTCTTTCTTTAAACGTGATAAGTTAATGTTAAAATAGCAATTAGATATGATATTTCTAATTTAAAAAGACTTGTTGATGGCCACAGCTATTAGCATGCTGTGCTACCAAATGCTCCCAGAGATGCAAAAGCTGAGCTTTTTGCTCTTTGCTCTTTGATGATGAATATAATACGGATATTTTCATGCACGGTGTATTCTCTCTTGAGATTTGTTTCTATTAACAAAGTCCTCAGTAAATGAATTGAGCTTTAGAGGACACTATCACAGGGCTAAGCAGGCTGCAAAGACCTTTAACAGAAAGCCACTCCCTCAATCTGCTTAAACTTTGGTGAGGATAATACGGCTTACTCTAACTGATTTTTGATAAAGCAGTAAAAGACAAACAGATGCTTGTTATGCCTGAGTTGATAAATACACCCTATTGATAAGTTTCTTATGCTTATCCAGGAACATTTGTCCTGGGGGGAAAAACTGTTCTCACCACAGCTAACATGCAAGTTAAATGCCTAAGCATATTTTGATGTTTAATTTTATAGCAAAGGTTAGTGCTTCATAATCAGCCTGACCAATGAATTAAAACTCCCAGCTGGTATGAGATTTCATTTATTCTTGGTTTGCTTCTCTTCTGTTGGCTTTTTAAAATGCTGGTAACATGATGTCAAGATGTTTTTGTATGATGAAGAAACCTGTTCACCATGTGGGTTACACTGTTACCTCTTTTTGCATCTTGAAAACTGGCTTTCTTAGCTAAAACACAATGTAATATTGCATTGCTGCAAAATAGTTTTCTATTTGTGCACTGAAATTTCAGCTTAAAGATTAGTTTCTGCTCTTTGGAAGACATAACCACCAAAGAATAATTTTGGATTGCTCTCTATATTGTTCAGGTACAGTGCGGTTTTTATGCTCTTCCTTTGGTGAAGTCACATGAATTTGTATTTGCAGCTCTACATGTGAACGTGTTATGTATATCTGTACTTTTGGCAAGTATGAGATGGGCAGTAGACAACTTAGTATTTGCATTATTTTTTTTCTAGATACAAACTGTATGATTGGGAGAGTTTTGAGCCTTAGTTTTGTTTAAAAGTTACATTATATTTTTTTTTAGTAGAAAACACCTCATGCTAGGTGTGGAGTTTAAAACAGGCTTTCTAATGTTCTTTATCAAAGCATCATCCTTTAGTAACTGCAGTTATACTAAAGAAAATCCTTTTATATAAAAATTCATCATCCTGTTGCAATAGGTCCTTCATGAAAAAGTAGCCATTATTTGGGTTTTTGTAACCCAACTATCCTGTGTATTCCTAATAATGTAGTGTATTTGAAAAACAATTGCATGATGTTCTATGATGTCTGAATGCATAGTAGATCTAATTGGCTTATAGAATATCAACTATATTCAGTTAGGCATGTATTTATCATTAAATCTTTTGCTTGTAGGTATGCATAAAACCAGCTGCGCCATGAAGTCCATGGTAGAAATCACCTTAGTTCGTGTTCTAGCTTATGAATTTAAAAATTTGGCAATGTCATTAACCTGCACGTTATTTGGGTATGTTAGATACAAAGTTTATTTCAGCTGATTTGAGAACTAAAAATAATTTTTAATTTCACTTGTTTCAGATGATAGCATTGCAAAATTTTTGTTAATTCGCCCATGTTTAACCATGTGGTATTTTTACTTATATGAGGTTCTGCCATGAAAACAAAAAAAGTAATAGAGCTGGAGGACTGTGGTTCTGTTATACAGCATGCTAAAGTTAGAAGTAGGGGTTTGCAGTTCTGTTTTCATGTATAAAGGGATATGGTTTTGGTTTTGTGTAAGTTTAAGGCTGCAGTTTCTGTCTAACTAAGGAAACTTTTAATGAGATTTGATTTTTAACAGCTGGTTGCTCAGCGTATTTGGAAAATTGAGCCCAATTAAATATTTTAAAAATATCAGCCATTTTTTGAAAATTCATGATAGCAGGATTTTCCTATCCAAGATTTCGGTATCTAGGAAGTGAATGAATTGGGCACTATACAACTTTGTGATTCTCCAGTTTTAGTGGTTAAAATTTATTTATGTATGCTTAAGAGAAGGAAAAAAAATGTGATCTTTTCTGTGCCTTATGATGTCAGTGGCACATTTCTAGATTTGTACAAAGTATTAATATTTGCAAAATGGTAACATTTGAATTGTGAAAAGTGTGCATGTCATTTTAATCTGAAATTTTGTTGTTTTTTATTTTTCTCCTCTCTGTTACAAAGTGGAGTACAGCTCATGCGCTAGGTTGGGTTTCATCAATCACTGGAAGTGCCTGGCTCATTCTGCTGTCTCCTGATTGAGCTTCAGTTTGTATACCTAAAAGCTACTTGCCTGAAATTGGAAGAGGTGATCCTATGTGTATGGTTGCTTCCAGAAATGCAGTATTTTTTCTCCCCTTTTTTCACAGTTTTTGGAGACACAGCTGCTGTCCGCATTTGGAGATGTTGTGCAGAGCTGAAGCTACTGTGTTGCCACCAACCTGAGTTAGGATTTAATTAATTGAGACAAGTAGGCTTGTGCCTCCATATTAGTTTAAATTATTTTATCACAGAATCGCAGAATATTAGGAGTTGAAAGGGACCTCGAAAAATCATCTAGTCCAACCCCCCTGTCAGAGCACGACAACCTAGAGCAGGTCACACAGGAACGCATCCAGTCGGGTTTTGAATGTCTCCAGAGAAGGAGACTCCACAACCTCTCTGAGCAGCCTGTCCCAGTGCTCTGTCACTCTTGCAGTGAAAAAGTTTTTCCTCATGTTCAACCGGACCCTCCTATGTTCCAACTTGCACCCATTCCCCCTTGTCCTATCACTGGGCATCACTGAGAAGAGCCTGTCTCCATCCTCCTGACACTCACCCTTCACATATTTATAAACATTAATAAGGTCACCCCTCAGTCTTCTCTTCTCCAAGTTAGAGACCCAGCTCCCTCAACCTCTCCTCATAAGGGACATGTTCCATTCCCTTAATCATCTTTGTGGCTCTTATATAGTAATACTTTTCTTCATCCTCTAATGGCTTGATTTTTTTAAAATGTAACCTAAGTGTCTAACCTATGTAGAATACAAAATGTTTAAGACGATTATTGAAATCAGCACATGTGCACGTGTGCGCGTGTATGTGTGTGTGTGTGCGTATGATGACTTTGTTAAAATGTAAATCTTCAACATGTAAGTAAGCTTGCTACCAGTAAATTTTGTTTTATTTCATCCTATCATGCTTGGAGTGAGTGTTGAAAGATGAACGGGCAAGTGTTGCTCAGCCAGAGGGGAGAAGCACGTCATACCGCCCCCAGAATAGCATCGGCAGTAAATATGGTCATGCTGTTCTTCCCCGAGATAGACCCAGATCACATTCATAGCACCCACCAGGTCTGCTGGTTACCAGACTTTCAGGGCCTTTGATGAAACATTTACAAATGCAGCTGCAGTTCGGAAGGATCTTCTGCTGGCAGTCAAGAAGCTGACATCAAGAAAACGGGAGGAAACAGGATCACAAGCCATGGAATTCAAACAAAACGCAATTTAGGGGGAATACAAATTTAATCACAGTATTAAAACACTGCTCCAAAATACAAACCGTGTTCTTGTTAGACTCCCTTTTCATGTTAACTTGATTATGTTTTCCAGTGAGTACTAAAAGCATGAAGCTCTTGTAGAGGAGAAATGGTGGACTGAAAAATAGCTCTTTGTTCAACTGTCTTAGGTCCTACACAGTGTCAAAATTGGAATTAATATGTATTATGAAGTGAAATTAGAGAGAGGCTGAGATTAAAAAGTTTTTTCCAGCTCCAGTTATTTCTCTGTTTGTGCAATATATTGAAATAAAGAAGATAGCACTGAAGGTCTGTGGCAGTGTCCTGTCTAGCATGTTAGAGGGAAAATTTTAATTATTCAAGGTTGAGAAAAATCCTTGTTAATTTCTTCATCTTGACAAGATAGATTATCCCCTCTGGGCCAAGAGGATGTTTGTACTTCCTTGTCCCTAAGCTCTGTTCATATTGACTCTTCTATTAATATTGCTTCTATATTTTTTTATGTTTGTATTTTGCTCTTCGGACTGTAACACACAAGTGTGTTCTGGCCACTGGACCTGGTAGGACACTACAGGAATTAAACCGAGGCATTGCGTCTTCTTCCAGCCCCCCGCCAGTTTACGCATCTGTGTAAAATTTGAAAAGCTCGCTTCAGCTTCTGCAGCTTCTCTTCTCTGGCTTTGCCTCCCTGGCCGGTGCATTAGCTAGGGTGTTAGTGGAAAGGGTTTGTTATTTCAGACACATACCATTGCCCGCTGCACTTGCTTCTCCCCTGCACTTGCACAGGGCACGGAGACAACTTCATACTTTAATTTGTATCAGTTACACACACGGGATTTAAATTCATCCCTTCCTCTGTATAGCCTTTTTTTTCCCTTGGGTTTTTTTGTTTTGTTCTTTTTTCATGAGGCAAGTTGGTAAATGCTAACTAGCAAACATTACTGCCTTCAGCTGGCACTAATGTATTACATCGACTTTTTCTTAGGAAAATCGCATTGAGCTAAATGTGAGGAGGGAAGTGTGTTTTCAGAGCAGTAGCTCTGGTATTTGTTCTTGATTTGTGAGTGACGTTATGCAGTTGAGAAAACATCATGCCAGCATGTTTCAGTTAGTGCCAAAAGAACATAGACAGCGATTCAGTGCCTAGATCTATTGCTGCCCAAAACTGTATCTTGTCCTATTTATATTTTCACAAATGAGGGTCTTGCTTACGAGAAGAGTTAGGTGAATATTGTGTCTGTGTGCTTTTGAATGAGTTTATCCAGCTGTTCTATATTCTGCTGCCCTATTTCAAGCATTGAAAATTTAAAGTTGGAAGTGGCATAGTTTATAACAATCAAGTCAAAGAATCCCAGTTTCTTAAATTATCATTACTTGCATTAGAGTTCACTGGAAATATATGGGTGCCACAAAATAAATTTTTCTACAAAGCAAGTTGACAGTTTCTTGCTATTCAGTACACCTAAAACACAAATATTGATTACTAAACTCTTAAACACTTAAACTATGTTTAAGATTACCAAACTGTTAAAGACTTAAACAATGTTTCAGGAATAGGACTCTACAGACTAAAAGAATAATTTAAACTGAAGCGGAATCAGTTTGGATCAGGACTCAAGTTTGGGGTTTACTAGTTGGTATCAACTAACAGTCCGGTTCTTTTATGGTTTTTCATCAACACTTGCCGAGGGGCTGAAAAGCTCGAAGAGCAATTATCAATAAAATATGAAGTAGCAGTAAAAACAGGAGAAGGAATTTCAATCTTTCTGAAGGCCTAACAAAATAGTATCCTGACGTCTGTCTGAGGAGAGTGGAAGTTGTGTAATGGGAACTCTGAGACGCCCTTTGTTGAATGCAGAAAGGAGAACTGGTGCTGGAAGACATGCACATGGGGGGCCCTCCACTGGGAAACAGCAGGAATAAAAATTGCAGCTGCCTAATACATATTAATGGGAAGTGGAACTTTATGAAAATTTCTCCATCTTTCAAATTCAAATTTCAAATTCAGTAAATACAGTAAATTGATATCTAATAATTGATCACTATACTTTCCTTTTTTATTCTGCTGTACTATAATTTGAAAAGACACTGCAATACTGGTGCATAATTAATGTGCTTTAGATTGGGGAAAAAAAAATGTTATTTGTATTCTGCCCATGCTTATGGCCCCTGCCCCTCCATGATCAATCATCAGAGAGGTTACCTGGCCAGCCCTGATGATTTCCGTGTGGTGGTGTGGAGCCTACGGACGGCGCAGGACAGAACAGCCTTCACCCCTATTGCTGTGCTGGCTGAGGGCCCTCTGGAACATAGGGTGACCTAAGCTTTTGAAAGTACTTTTTCAGACTTTCATCTAACATGGATGTCTGACTGTCTCATGAAGTGAGATCTCAAGGAGGTTGATTGAAACAGGCCTGTTACTGTTTGTTTTTTAGTCCAGGCTTGCACAGAGCAAAAAAGCAAGAATTAAGGCTGAAGAAATAAGAATTTCCTTAATTAAATGAGAACCATGTTTTTGTGTTGTCTTACTGGTTAATATTGTCAAAAGTAATGGCTCTTCCTCAGTGGCAGCTATTTTTTTACTTGTCAATGAAAATGCTTGGAAGTACACGATAACCCTTTAAAGTATTTAAAAACTATTTTTGTGAGCAGTTGGCTGAAAAAGATAAAATGTTTAAACTCATTTAGAAATTAAATTATAAAAATTTTCACAACATTTTCAATAAAAAGTGCAACAAGGAGTTTTAGAAATTTTTGAAAATGGTTAAACTTTGAGCTTGTATGAGGGATGGAAAGAATCTGATTTCTATAATTTTTCAGGAAAAATCATCTGAAATTATTTTCTAGTCAAAGAAAATACTGCATGAGACTTCAAAGGACGTTTTACAAAATTGTATTTGCCCGCTTAGATTTCCTTAAAGCTTTCTGTGCTTGGTTGTCAACACAGTTACTGGATCTTTGTATTTTGCAGTGTGACTGTAGTAGAATTTTAACAGGCCTGAGACCTGATAGATGAGCCATTGAACTCAGTACGAATCATCCCACTGACTTTGGTGGACTTTGTTTCAGCATGTAAATAATCTGTTTTGCTAGCTCAAAGTTGCACGCTCTGTTTTTGGCCACAGGCAGTATCTGGAAGATACTATTTTCTACATTCATTGTTTGTGCTGTGGTAATACGTGGGGTTTTTTTAATGGCAGCCGAAACTGTATGTACCAGACAGTCCTGTGGAAACGTGTAACATGATGGCAGTCTTTGCTCAATGAAATGTCATCACTGTTAGATCAAAACTAGTATAAAAATCAACACCTGGTTATTGTGCACAGAGGTACAGAGCACAGGAAAACTTTAACAGAATTTTTACTTGTATGAGTTACACATCTGAGTTAATGTGAGGGAAGAAGAGCATGTGAAGTGATGATACAGAATTGTTCCTAATAGCTGACTTGACTAATGATCAAGTTTCTTAGCATATTACACATGCACAGAGACAACAAACATGGGCAAGTACATGAAAACATGTTTTGGATCTTTTGAATTTGGCTGATAATGTTAATTTTTAGAATTTGAAGATGCTGTTTGTATAAAAGCTTGAGGAATGACAGACTGGATAAAACTATAATGATAATATCTAGATTTTAAAGTTTATAGATAAGAAATTGCCCTTTTTGCACTTTATGTAAATATATTAAATGTATTTCTGTGCTTGATTAAAAAGTCTGATATTTCATGAAAATTTATCCCAATCATCAAAACCATTGAAGTTTTTATAGTGTTAGAGTAATTAATACTTTTTTTTTACATCTCGAGAACCAGAAATTTATGCAATCACAACTATTTTGAAATAGGCTTACTTATAAAACTACTACTAATAATTTTATATAGAAAAAATAATGATTAAGCAGTATTTCTGAAATATTGACATATGAAACTCCTTCTGCATGGAACAGGTTGGGCTCAGGTATTTAGGGAAAACTTTGGCAGAATTTTGTGGTGAAATCCCTGAAGGAAACCTAGTATGATATGTTAAGTAGCTTTGAAAGTGACTAAGTAAGTTCCATTAATAGGTGGATTTTGTTGGATGTAGAATGATAACTCAGTAATTATATTTCTTGAGAATATGCATCAGCTATCTAGAATTACTTAGGTTGGCATCCCTCCATGGTTTTATACACGGTTAAGTTAGGGCATAGATAGTCTCAGCTGTCAAGATGTAACTTTGCTCTTGCTGTTGCTGAAGGGTTGCATCAGTCATATGAAAGACAGTTCATGTGTCAATATTAAATCTCACCTGTGTATCTGAATTCAATGCCGTGGGTTCTTTTTTTTTTTTTTTTAACTCATGTCATCACCATTAATGCAGAGTCTTTAACTGGAATTTAGCCAATAACTATTGATGACAGAAGGTCCAGAATAGAACCTGTCTTACTTTCCCAAGCAGTATCAACTTCGGCACCACTGTCAGTTAGGCCAGTTCTGCACTTGGAGTTGAACCAATGCATCTGTTCGTGATTCGTACACAGAATCCAGCTAGCTTTCAGTTACAGTGGCTCTGCATGCATAGAAAAAAAACAAAATATTTTTTTCCACCTGTAAACTGATCAAACTTGGTTTTCAATATGCATGAAAAACTGATCTGATAAGAAAGAAATTGTCTTTTTTTACTGGCAGCAATAACTTTTATGACACATCTGGCCTAGATGTTTCCTGACACTGTCATGGAGTGAGTGGTGAAGTAAGGAAGAAAACAACCAGAACACTGATTTCCAGATCTTTGACCGAATGTGTACATCAGCTTATTAAGTTGATTTTGGTACTGCTTATCTAGGAGTAATACCAGTAAATGTTATTTTCTTTCCATAATGTAAAACTATGTGCATAAAAAAAACACTTGTATGGGGGTGTATATATATTTTTTTTGGAAAAGTGCAAGATGCTAAAAAAGGCCCAAGAGCGGCCATGTAGAGAAGCAGGGCGAGAATATCGGTATGGTAAGAAAAGTGATTTATCACACAGTGCTAGCGGTCTGCGTGCAACAGGAATGTGCCAAGGTGTTGGTCAGATTTGCAGTTGTGTGGCTTTGTGCCTTGTGCTGCTTTTGCATTCATGACATTTACACACTTAGAGAGACAAACTTTCATTTTAGTTGTGCAAAACTGGGTAAATGCAGGTGGAGCAAGGTTTTCCAGGGTGCTGCGAGCTTTTTCATAAGCTGGCCCTTCTGCTTGCTTGTCTTCGAGAACGTAGAGGGGCTTGGTGGATAACATAGATGGATGGATACATGCTCGCCCTGAAGAAAAGGGCATCGGCCTCATTTCTTCTCCAGCATCCCCGGAGGCAGAAGGCACTTAACATCGTATTTTGGAAAAAGGGAGGCCTCGTGTGGTCGATGGAGAGAACAGCTGCCGCTGGACTGGGGAAGTAGGAGATGCTGTTCTCACTGGTCCTTTTTCCCCGACTGTTAGGAGGTAAGATACCTTTCATTGCCTTTCTAGGCACCTAAAGCAGGCAACAAAACATAACTCAAACTTGTAAGTCCATGTTTGGTATTAAATGAATTAGGTGAACAAGAGAATTGAAATGGAGCAGTGGTCTGTTTGGTAACTGACAAAATGGCAACTTTTTGATTCAAAGGCAAAATTAAGGAAAAAAACCCAAAAACCTGCATTGTGGTAGTGCAGAGCCCTGCTCACTGAGCCACCTTGCAATGTCAACAGCAGCAAGCATTGTTGCTTTAGTTATAAGGGTGTTGGGCCCAACATTTTTATTGTTTCAATAGCAAGTGCACAGGCTGAGACAGTCTGGCCCTTTCTTACCTTGCTTGCTGGAGCCATGAGTTGGAACAATTGGGGGCCTTCCAGTCCTAGTGCAAATACAGTGATTTGGGGCCATCAGGCACTCCCTAACCATACCTGGAACTCTGTTGCCTGGGAAAAGTACCTGAGACTCCTCTTGCCCAGATCACAAGCCCAGTCTGAATGTTGCCAGAGATGACCTAATTTGAATCATGGCCATCACGGAAATATACTGACTGTAGACAATCATCTTGTGACCCTATAAATATTTATCCTGAAATGAAGCCCTTTGGAGCTCTCAAGGATCAAAGAAGGACGTTGGTCTATCCGATGGGAAAGAGTAGGTAGTCCACTACTTCTTACATGTGTGGCAAATAGATCAAATTATATTAATTTACTATAATTTCATTGCAGCTTCTTTTTGTGTAGTTTGAGAATCATTAGGTACCACAATTTAATAACATAGGTTAACCTTTATATCTGTGTGTGTGTATGCACTCAATTTAGTTTAGAAACTTTGTTAAATCTTTAATTGAACTTCTGTACTTGACTATAACATATTCTTGATTATTGACTAAGTATTGCTAGAAAATAAACTCATCCAATGTTGTGATTCATTCTAATAATGTAAATCAACGTTTATTTGCTGCTGTTTCAAATCACACCAGACCCATGGTTATGTGTTAAAGCACTACACTGAAATCCCTACACCTAAACCCTTTAGTAGTAAACCGTTGATCAAGTCTGGGACTAGGAGTGGATTCAGCCGCACCTAGACTCCTCTCTGAGAGGGAATTTAGAAAGCAAGGGGGTCGCTCTCAAGATGATGACTCAAGGGAAGGGCCTTGCTTGTTCTTTTCCCTGATCCATGTGCAAATCACTGTAGCCTGATCCTGACTCAATCTCCCCTATCCTTGTATAAATAATTTCCTTTGGTCCCTGTGTAAGTCACTGCAATCCAATTTCAACCCCTACACATCCCTTCCACATAGTAAGTAATAAAGTGAACCTTGCCATCTCATTCTGTTAAGTCGTACTTCATAAATCTATTCTAAAATCACCTTTTCCTGATACCTTTGTCAGTGATTCTTTAAGTGACCTTAAGAGCTTCCACTCCTGTTTGCGACAAGTGTCTAGTGCATGTAAATTTAAAAAAATAATGTCTGAGGTATCCAATGCTCAGTTCTTGGCCTTAAGACAGTGTAAGGTCTAGCTGTGAGGAAGTGTACAAAGCCAAGTGTTGGGTCCTGCACTTGGGTTACAACAACCCCATGCAACACTACAGGCTTGGGGAAGAGTGGCTGGAAAGCTACCCAGTGGAAAAGGACATGAGGATGTTGGTCAACAGCTGGCTGAATATGAGCTAGCAGTGTGCCCAGGTGGCCAATAAGGCCAACAGCATCCTGAGTTGTACCAGAAATAGTGTGGCCAGCAGGACTGGGGCAGTGATTGTCCCCCTGTACTCGGCACTGGTGAGGCTGCACCTCGAGTACTGTGTTCAGTTTTGGGCCCCTCACTACAAGAAGCACATTGAGGTGCTGGAGCAAGTCCAGAGAAGGGCAACAAAGCTGGTAAAGGGTCTAGATGAGGAGCGTCTTATGAGGAGCGCCTGAGGGAATTAGGATTGTTTAGTCTGGAGAAAAGGAGGCTGAGGGGAGACCTTATTGCTCTCTACAACTTCCTGAAAGGAGGTTGTAGCGAGGTGAGGGTTGGTCTCTTCTCCCAAGGAATATGCGATAGGATGAGAGGAAATGGCCTCAAGGTGCACCAGGGGAGGTTTAGATAGGATATTAGGAAAAATGTCTTCACTGAAAGGGTTATCAGGCACTGGAACAGGCTGCCCAGGGAAGTGGTGGAGTCACCATCCCTGGAGGTCTTTAAAAGCTGTGTAAATGTGGTGCTCAGGGACATGGTTTAGTAGTTGACTTGGCAGTGTTAGGTTAATGGTTGGATTGGATGATCTTAAAGGTCTTTTTCAACCAAAATGTTTCTATGATTCTATGTACAGCAACCCAGGTAGAAACCTGTGAGAATACCCATGTGTCAGTGAGCTGTAGATTAGAGCCCTAGTGCATGAAAGGGTGTTCCAGCACTCTTACCTTAGACATATATCTTGGAGAGAAATAGGTCCAGTCACAATGCATTTATCTCATTCCACTGACTGCATTCTTATTATCAATTTTAATCACATTCTCCAACTTTTTGAAGAAATAGCATTAAATTAAATTCCCCAAAATGTAGGATTTACCAACAGTAACACAGTGACTACTATTATCTTGGGTTTGTGAGACACCTCTCATCATGCCTGCCCTTCTGGAGAGATTATTTCTGTTTGTGACTATCTGGGAGTAGTCTCTGGGGAAGGCATGGGGCTTCCCTTCTGCACACGCATGTGAACAGTGCGGGTATGGAAGCTGGTTCTTTGTTTCTTCCCTTTAGATTTATAAGATTTGTCCATTACCTTGTCTTTTTCAGTGACCTAAATCACAGAATCATAGAA
>VZRW01003878.1:43639-146005 GCA_013398125.1 Aegotheles bennettii | reverse complement strand
GGGACCTTCGCCCACCCCGCGGACCGGGCTTAACGGGCCGGTTCCCCACGCCCATCACTCACCAGCCGAGCCAGCGACCACCGCGCCCTCCCCCGCACCCGGCCGGCGGGACGGGACGGGACGGGAGAAGCGAGGCGGTTTACTGCCAGGATTAAATTAACAACCGAGATAAAACGGACAGCGTGGGAACGGCCGATTGAAAAATGAATCTCTGATACATCACACAGCGTGTGTAGCTTCAGCAATCATTCGTTGTAGAGCGTAGGCTGCACCGGGGCCCCAGCCGTGAGACTCCTGGTGTAACCGGCACCACATCTCCCAGGCAGCCCGGTGCCGCCCCATGCTGCCTGCCTCACCAGCACAACCCCAGACTGCTCCTTTCTGGGACCGATGGAAGAAACTAATGGATGAGCAGTTCAGGTTATCATATAAGAAATCTGTAGCCACAATTTAGTCCTTTGACACATGTTAAAATTTGTGACTTCTGAAGAAAAGGTGAATTTAAAACAGGAATATTTGAGATATGCCTACATTAGCATTTTAGTGTGCATCGGGAGTGCACTTGGAAGCAGTTGTGGAGCAGCCTCAGTACACAGGCCACAATCAGTAAAGCCAGAAACTGCATCTCTGGAGTGCACCTAAGGCGCTTTTGGGGCTGACAGCCCTCCTGTGCACAAAGCAAGGCTGCAGCCAGTTCAAATATGCCTTGGCCTGAGCACCAGGTCCTCAGCACCAGCTGTTTCAGGTGGCAGATCTACTGAGCCATGCACGCTGTGGTACAGACACACATTACCCTAACCTCATATAATTTCAATTTCTCACACTCAAGAGGAATTAATACTCTCCCTCGCTTTCTGAGGGGGTTGATATATTAATGTTATTCACATACACAGAAGCTAGCCTATCCCCCTATGACTCAAAATATTTAATTTGCAGAATATTCTGTTGATATTTTGGGGCAACTACATTGAGGAGAATGCCAACTATCCCCAAAGGAGAGCTTCTTCCACTGCATCTCTGTTCTTAGGCCCAAACCTGTACTCTTTCTACTATTGTAGGGAAGTGGTTTGGGTTTTGGTTTTCTTTCTCATTTTACATATGCCTCAGTTCTAGAAGCAGAAGTAGGAAGACTTATTAGCTGATGCAAATTTGGAAATGCTGGAAAAAATAGGAGAAATCTTGTCGTAGCAAGATTTCTGGACTGCTATTTTGTGAAATCCATGTATGCAAGTTGTCCTTTTGCACTTCTTGCT
Source organism: Aegotheles bennettii (assembly GCA_013398125.1). Taxonomy (NCBI): domain Eukaryota; kingdom Metazoa; phylum Chordata; class Aves; order Caprimulgiformes; family Aegothelidae; genus Aegotheles; species Aegotheles bennettii. The sequence goes on along the minus strand of VZRW01003878.1, from coordinate 144,752 downwards.
CTGTGCTTTTTTTGACCTGTATCCTAGCCACAGCTCATTATAACATGGGTGTCTATTGTGAGCCTAAGGCTTCCCTCTCAGCAGAGATACTTCACTTTTTAATTGGTTTCCCTCTTTCTTTTGCCTCCTGCAGGCGAACAAGACAAGACAAACAAAAGTACTCTTCTAGAAGTGGCTCTTCTAGAAAACTACCCCATGCTGCACCGGCAAGAAAAACCTAGAAAACTGAGAACTCAAAGAGGAAAAAAAAAACCAAACAACCCACCCTCAGGAAGTAATAAAGAGAGGAATGAAAAGGAAGAGAAGACAAAAATAAATAGAAAGGGAACAAAAGGAAGGTGTAACAGAATGAAAAAGTGCCATAAAGTGAAGTAGTTGGCAGTGAGAAGAGGCATTATGTACACCTTTGATTCACTGGCTGAACTGAGAGATTGAAAAGTGTGATTGCCTTTGAAGCACAAAAATAATTAAATATCTACTGAGTATGTGAGAATGAAGGATTTATACTATAGTGCTCCAATGCCAGCATGCAGCCCAAAATGGCTATTTGTTTACCGATTTCCTTGAAAAACATACAGCAAATCTTCAAAAATGCATACCCTTCTGAGCCGCAGTGAATCAGCACCCACAAACTACACAGTCCTGGGCAGAGCTCTAATGAAAGCATGACAGTTCCCCCTTCTCCCCACAATCTCCAGCTACTCATTTCTAGGTGGATCATTTCAGCTACCGTTGTTTAACTCCTAATTATATCAGACTTGATTATAACACTTGAATGAAAATGCTCAAAATATTGAGCTCCCAGTGACAATACCAGACAGGAGATGTAGTATTTCCAAACAAGACACTGTTTGAGGTCGTTGGGTAATTGTCTAAATCTTTTATCATTGCTAAGGTAAACAGATGAAACCACAAAAATGTTCAAGCCTCCTGGCAAAGTTTTCAGTTCGCTTTCACCTTCCTGACCTCAAAGTGTTGAGCACTGCATTACTCCTCTGCAATTCCTTCAGCTACTATGTGTGGAGGAGTGAAGGAGAATACCCCCCTAAACACATGCAAATAAACCATCCGGTGGAAAAACAAATATTGTGTGATCTTTTCACCTTTTGTCTATGTTTAGAAAAGACAACATAATCTTTCTGTTCTAGAAGCAAACACTATGTCTTTCCAAAACAGTAGGATTCTTTTTCTGTCTTGTGAAGAGCTCCATGGCTCTGTGCTTTGTGCATTCCTTTTCCTCAGTAAACAACTTCACTGAGTCTGTTTGTCATTCAGTGACCCTGTGTATTTCACAAATGAAAAAAACACACACATGCAACAAATTTATCCTCATTTCCCCAACTGTTAATCACACATTATTATTTTCCTACCATATCAAAGTTGCAGATTCAGTAATGCAGCAAGAAACGATCTTACCATGCCAGATTAAATAGTGTTTGTTCTTTATCATACAGGCAGGATGATACAACATTTCATGGCTTTCTTACAGTTCTGTAACATGATTACATCTCATCTGCAAAACTCAGTACCAAACTTCATTTGTCTTTGTTTGCTCACATATTATAACTGATGGTTCTCTGCTGTCTGTTTGCTGGAGTGTAGTGTCTGTAGTGCAGTACCGTGATTTTCAAATCAGCCCTTAAAATGTGATAAACAGTATATCAGAAAGCTCCATCAGCCAGCTAGAAAATGACATTGGAAAGAGGGGATTTCCACATTTGCTGTCAGAAATGCTTTTGTTTATCAGGCATACTGATCACCTACCCAGTGTCTCTTGTAGTATGCTTATAAAAAACCAAACAAGTAAAGCACATTTTGATGGCCAAGAGTTGGTCCAAATGTTATCCACAGACTAAAGTTATGTTTGTTTATATGCAGCAAAGTCTTATTTGTTGTGCAGACTCTAGAAGCTTAGGATCAAACATACTAGTTACCTCACTCTGCCATAGGATGCATGTGTACATGCATGTGTTTGAGTACGTATTATAACAAGTAAAACACTGGCAGCCCATCGATGAGAGGAGCAAGGAGGGTACATGCTTCCCATGTGAAACGGTAATTGCAAGAGGGACAGAGAATTGGAAAGAACATAAAAGGCACTATATTTGAACAAAATTATTGAAGACAGCCGTTCCCAAACTGAGATCCAGGGAGTAACTCCCTCCTGGGGAGAGCAGCTGGCTGCCTGCCTCAGCATCTTCCACCAGCAAGAGGAGCCAGCAGTCAGCCATAACAATCTCCACAAGTTTCAATGTGCCGGAGTCCTCTCCTTATGAATTGCTGGCATTCACAATCCTTATTGATTTAAATGGGGCTTGAAAACCATCAGAACTGAATGCTAGACATCTTTACTAAATAAGAAAGCTTACAGTGCAGAAATCTTCAGAGGAAATTTAAAAGAATAAAAACAAATGGCTGTCTCTAGGACAATAGCAACAGGGAAGAATGCCCCCTGATTAAAAATAAATCTGTTGCCTACAATGTTTTTAACTTTAGTTAAACTACTCAGTCTCAAACTGCAGACAAAATATCCTGGATTTAGGGTACATCCCACAGCACTCATGCATGCTTTGCTGATAGCAGCTGTGCACCCCAGTCCACTGGAAGGACTTGCACAAAGAGCTCTTCACTATCCAAAGGCTTCCATGAACTGGGACTTCAGGCTCTAGTTTTTTTGTGGATTTTGTTATTGTTTTTCCAATCTTCAGCAGTATTTTATAGCTCCTGCCCTCTGAACCACTAACTATTTTTACAATATGGATTAACTCCTTTTCCAGTTTAAAGAAGCAGCTGAGATAGCAAACTTCAGCAATTTCACATTCTGAACTCTAATTAGTTTAATGTAATGTTATTTGTTCAGGAGTGTTAGTACTTTAGTCAAGTTTCAGTATAATCCCAACATAATCCCTGATTTTTTTTCCTCCTTTTACATCTCGCACTTCTCTGAAACATTTTTAAATGTTTTGGTCTACTAAACACTTACTGTGTGCCTTGTTTTGTGCTACAAATTTTCTTTGATCACTTCTTTGAAACTTAATCCAACAGGTGTTATTTTAATTAAAAGCAAGTCTGTCATCATTCTTTTATAGTATTAATTTCATTACTATGAAGCATACTTTATACATTTTCTTCCTCTTGCAACTCCTGAATTTAGGACTTGCATAATAAGTATGACTTATATTTACTATGTTATTTCGATACAGACTGTATATCTAGAAATATTCTTATTCTTCCCATACTGTAATGTTATTTGATATTAGTGGAATTTCCTCTTGGATTTAAAACCCTTGAAAAGGGATGGGCTTTCTGAAGAGTATGAACTGACCAATGTAATGCAATAACAACAGCAGTTCTCCCTGACTGCAGCTGTGTTCTCACAGGGAACAAAATTTGACCTTTTGCAGAATGACAGTGAAAGATCTAGGTATCCCTAAAGGCATCAAAATGAGGACAGGGGCTCAATCTCAAAGCAGCCACGGGAAGTTCTTGGAACAAAACTGTTTAAGCTATTTTACTTCTTATCCAGTGAACTATATGACCACTACCTCAAAAGGAGACACTGGTGGAAGCACTGACAAAGCCAGCAAAGCCTGCATAGAAAAAGGTACATGTTTTTAATTGAGATCTTCTTTTGGACATGTTTGGCCTTTTCTAAGTGTGTCAGGCTTGGTCTGGAAAAAGGTAGTAAGAAAAAGGGATGATTTCTACACCAGTGACCCATTCACCAAAGAAGTCCCATGCTGAGAGTCTGTTAACATTCTCCCAAGGGAAAGGAAGAGGCTTTCACTTTGGTTTAAATTAGGTGTACTTCTATTTGTGCATATCCATTTTGCCAACCACAGGTCCAACCATACAGCACAATTCTCCTATATCCAAAGTGGAATATGTAAAACCACAAAAGGCATTCATTATTTCATGAAAGGATCCTTTTCATTTGCTCACTGTCATATGGCGTGGAAAGCAAAGAGAAACAAGCCATGGAAAACTAAAGAAAGCTGACATGTAGAACACTGCATGTCAGGGATAAAACACCACTAAGAGCCAGGGAATTGTCAACACGCTGGAGTTACATCAGACTACAACCATCCTCAGCACTATTTCACTACTCTCCCCATACACATCACTGTTGCATGGTGATCTGTCAGTCAAACAACTCTAAAAATAACAGCCAAATACCCTTGCATTTATGGCATTCCTTCCTTCTTGATGTGCTATGCTTTCAAGATCTGCCATGTCACGTAATCCACTGGACTGCTTCTATCTTTTGCAATGCAGAGATGATTCCCAGCAGTTTAGTATCCTGGCTTTCTACTGGTGAGGCTCTGAAGAATCAGCCCTTTGATGAGTTAGTGACAGAGCACTGTTTCAGGTGAAAACAAGGATAAAATATCCAGAAAATAAGAAAGGCTCTTTATCTTAAGATAATTATATAAAAAAATAGGTTTTTTTGGCAAGAAAACATTTAAAACAGCTTATGTATCCAGGAATCATCCGCCACATCTTCCCCCACCCCCTCCAACCTCTGCCATGCCTCCACACTACTCAGATTTAAAATATTCATCATTGTATATTCCCCCCCTACAGATGCTGGCTATGGTATTAGCTACGTAATGAAGCTTTGGAAAGCTAGTCATTTGGGCCAAATCCTGCTATTACAGTTTCTCTTCTAAAATAAAGAGAAATATCACAATAAAAGAAGTTAAATCTTCATAATGCTATTAGGAGGAAAGAGAAAACTTTAAAACCAATTTTCAGTCATAAAAAATGGTAACCAAACAACACAGAGGTAAATACTATTAAAGAAGCAAACAAAAAAAAAATCACCACTTACACGTAATTTCCAATATCTGATTACAGTAAAAGATTAAAAAAAAATCATTTGAGAAAGAACCCTTTGCTCTCTGACTGAAGCCCTTAACCATAGGCTGGAGAGCCCATCCTTCCTTCCCTGGCCCAGTCAATCCAGCTACTCCATACACAACAACAGAACAATTTCAGAAGGAGTCAGGGAAAGTTTTCCTATCTTACCCAACTTCTCATGAGAGATCCTGAGCTTCCCACTAGCATTTTATCTCCCCATACTGCAGCTCAGACAGAGATACCCATGGCATGATGTCCTTTAAAAAGGCTACTGGAGATGGGACCACACGTCCCAGCTGTGTTGTTAGGACACTGCTTGAGTTAAAGGGGTTTTACTGACAGACATGCATTTACCAAAAGCCATGCTAAGAAATTTCTTCAAATCTAGGACCATAAAGCAATTGAATACCACAAGCTACATTATAGTTGTTGGTGTAGATAAGAGCTAGGAGAAGAACCAGTCAAATTATCCAAACTCTAAGAAGCAAAAAGACACTACATGGAAACTAGATTACAGTTATTTTCCTGCTGTGCAAAAGCAGGGCGTTTGTCTGGTGGAAAATAAAGTGGGATTTTTTAAATTCCCAGTGTAGTTCTTAGCTATAAAGCCACTTATAATAGATGGTTCTTATTTCACAAAAAGAATATGAAGAAACTGAAAATGGTCTCCTCACACTGCCAAGATGTCAAGAGTAAAAATTCCCCAGAGCCCCAGATATGTCTTAGCAGATCAAAGTCGCAGATCGGCATACACTTGCTGCATATAAATTTTGGCAGTTCCTATTAATAAAAGCTTGCACTAATCTGTTTTTCTGTGGATCAGCAGGGCACAGGCATCTCTGAAACTGTGTGTGGAGAACACAGCTAATTGTATCACTACATATTGTGATGGTGCACTGGAAGCAGAGCAGGGCAAGAGAGGAGGAGCTGTCACGCCAGGAACTATTTTTCCAGCACCAAATTGTTTTCTTGCATACTTTTAGGTCTGGCTGCCTTCATCCTCCCCTTGCCTTCATTCTGACCAATCTATTTCACCTTGAGCAGCTTTCTCCAGGCACTAATGACCGTATACTCTTGTGCAGTAAATGATGGTTTAGTGCCTTCCCCATGGGTTTGGGGTAAAACAAAACATATCAGGGAAACAGAATTCTCTCTTCTCCTAAATCTATTTGCTAAATCTGATATTCATTCTATTTTGTTTAAGCAGATGAAAAGTTTGTGAAGGCTTTATCAACACTGATAAACACACACACAATCTACCTGTAAGCATTGGCATGGTATCCTGCCTTCACAGGAGCATAATACAGAGAAGGAACTACTGCTAGTGAAACACAGCCATTCCTGCATTAGAATTACAGAAATCCCCTTTAAATCTTTTCCTATTCCTGTTATATAATAATAAAAAGCTGCAGCACAGGAGGCACCATCCCTTTTATCACCATCCATCACAAAGATAAATTACATGAGATCTGTATTTTACTTCCAGTTCCCAATGTGAAAATGCAATTATCCTGTAGAGCATCAATGCCTGCCGGTTCTGGGAAGCATTCTACTATACAGGAGTGCAGCCTACAAATCCCTTCCTGCTCAGCCTTTTATGGCCCATAAGCTGTCGTGCTGGAGTAACCCTGATATGGTTTGGGTAACTGATGGGAGGTTGAGCAGTGCCTGAGCCCCACTGAAACCCTGTTTGGGGGATTCAGGTGGAAGGGAAGGGGCACAAAGGGCTGGCACGAGTACACCTCAGTGGATGCATTTAGACTGAGTGCAGAAAGCATTGGTCAAGAGACAAAGCTCAGCTGATGCAAATATGGAAAACAAAGAGATTGCCCTGTTGACTTCACAACCTTCACTGACTCCTACAGACTTTCATTTTGCTCCTGAAACAGATATGCTTGTGGGACAAAGGTAAGATTTAGGAAGATTTGTTTCTTCTACACTATCTGGTTTTCTTTTATACAAAAAACCCACACATTTTTTTTTTTCACAGATTTTTCTATTTGTTCAGTGTTAACCCTTCCAATTTTACAGAATGCAGATACATGTGGTTGTAAATCCAGAGACAGCACACACGTAGTATGAATTAATTTTATATTTTAGAACAAGGGGGAGAAAATCCAAACTATTATTTGAAAGAAAAAACCACAACAGTAATCTGAATGAAAGTTAAAGGACTCTACTATTACTAAAGCACCAGCATTCCTCCCGTGCTTATAAATGCCATGATATAGGAACACCACTACTCCTTTGAGATGCCATTTAACAGCAGCAGCATATTACAGAGAATGCATTTAAAAATATGGCCTTATTTATCCAAAGTATATTTGGCTTTTTTTTCTCTCTCCAGACTGGGGAAAGCTACAGACATTTTGAAATTATTTTGGGAACAGTCTTAAAGAAAGAAAAAAATGAACCCATTAATATCTTAACCATAAAACTTGAAGTGATTGCTATTGCATCTCAGCACCCGTCTGGGTGAAGTCAGCAATGGGTAAATGCTGGAACCCTCTAACTCCTTGACTACAGCCCCTTACATCCTTTCTGGGTGGGGTGCTATGCCATTGGAATAGATGAGTTTTGTCCTCTCCCTTTGCAATTGTTATTTTCTGAACACAGGTTGTGCTGGTTTTGCAAACGGCCAGGGCAAGCCACAAACCAGACAGAGTTTGTTTCTATCATTCCCCCCGGGAAATAGAAGGGGAGCAAGGAAGAAAAGGCTCAGCGGTTGGAAATTATAACAAAATTTCATGGCACAGGGAGAAAGAGTAACAGGTGGGGAAAAAGGGAAAATGCATATATACAAATATATACAACCAGAGCTCCGATGACTGGCGATACAGGCTGCTGAAAGGTCCTGCACTGCAAAGCCGATGGGAAGAAAAGAATCCAAACCCCAGCACCCGATGCAGTTGGAGGCTGCAGACCACGTGGCGAGCTGGTAACAAAAACTGGGCCTTCTCTGTGCGGGCTCCACGTGGCGACCGGCAGGGGAGGGAGTATGGCAGCAGAGAGCAGAAGAGAGAAGAGCTGAAGAAGAGACGAAGAGACCAAGAGGGGTCAAAGAGACCCAGAGGGCCCAAAGAGACCAAGAGAGAAGTCCCCTGTCCTCCTGGCTTTATAGAGTTTGGCAGGAAATGGGAGGAATACTGATACCTGATCCCTGACACCCCAGACCCCTTTTCACAACAGGGTCCTAAACTCCACCCCTCATTCACTGGGTCCTGGCAGCAAAAGCCAATAAGAATTTTGCCTGTCCCTTTCAAACTATAACACAGGTTTTCATTGAGCATTTGGCTTTAGATATATTATTTAACCAAGTGTTTATCAAACACCTGGAAAAATCACTCTCCTTTAAAAAAATTGTGATGGAAAAACAATTACCCTTTAAGCCATGTTTCAAAGTCACTTCCCAAGAATCCTTTGGAAGTAAACCTCCCATTTCTCTCCTGCTTAACACCCAATGTCACCCAGGAAGCATGTAAACTATTACTGATTCTATTCTTTTAAGATCTAATAACAAAATACAGACAATGAAGAGTTTTTTGCAATCCATGGCTATTAGTAACTAAAATCCTTAAATACACTGGGATGGGGTTAGTTTCAAATATTTCTATTTCTTCCTGGTGTTTAAGTTGGTACAACTATGAGAGCCAAGCTTTTTCCATACACCAAAACCAAATAGCAAATATGAACCAAAGGTCTTGAGATTCTAGATGAAAGAAAAAGTAAATGTAAAAGCCTGTGTAAGAAAAAACCACAGCTTTACAGCAAGGAAAAGAAAAAACTCAACAGCAAGCAAGAAACAAGCCAACAATACACACCTAACAGTTTATACTCATCCAAACACAGAAAAATCCCCAGCTATAAGGATTTTGAAGGTGCATTATGCAGTAAGCAAAGATGCAAGATTTCCACAGAGGATTGCACAGGGGGATGCTCTGGTGAGGTTAACTTCCTTTTTATTCAGGAAAGGAACATGCAAAGGACTCTACATCAATGATGCAAAACACTGTCTTTGAGGTATTTTGACATAGGGATCAAAGTTCAGTTTGACCAAAGGAACGGGAGCAGACAGTCAAATCCTATTCCAGATTCATATCCCGATTTCCCAATTCACATACTCAAAAACATTAAGATCCCCCTAGTTTGTGCTAACTCATTACACCATGTTTCTCATAAAAAGCCACATTAATCAGCATTCACCCACTCAGCTGATCTCAGCCCAGTCAAAAGCCTGGTCACTCTCACACTCTGTGACCAAGGTTAGAGGTGGTGAGTTCCCCAGCTAGCCCCTCCCTCCTCTTCCATCCCAAATTAATGAATACTGAGAAAGGCAAACAGAAGCAGGTGAACCACACTTCAGAAGTACCTTTTAAAATTTTCACATACCATACACTAACATATAAGACAAACATAAGACAAAATTATGAGTTTAAAATTGTCCACATTACTTGTGGAAAGGCCAGGTGAGGAGCTAGGAGGCTGGGCAACAGCCACACATGCTTCCATAAGGGGGGCAAACAGCACAAATTGCTTTTAGTTACTCTTTAATTATGCTCTCTCTCATCCTGGCCCCACCACGATGAGGGATGCTGAGCTTCAAGGCCATAGGGTCAGGAAACTGCAAGAGGGGCTGCTCAGTGAAGGAGGGAAGCAGAGTGTAACTCCAGCACCAGCCATGTCCTCCCCCACCAGGACCACATTCCCCCAAAGCACCTGAACACAGTGGGTAAAGCCTGGTCCCTTGATGTCTCTGGACACAGCGAGGGGTGAGTCAGGTCTGGGGGTCCAGGCAGGAACAGCAAAAGATGGCTAAAGAAAAGCATGCTTAGAAAGAAGGAAATATTCAGACCTGGCATTAAATAGAGCCCATGGTCCTGTGGGTGGGATGTGTGGGTGTGGGCACCAGGTGGGGCCTTTCTGGGCAGTTAAGGCTCATTAGCCTGCTCAGGCTTCCACAGGGAGCAGTCAGATTGGCAATAGGTGGGGAGTTTACAAGATTACTGCAAGAGTGGAGCTCATTCCCCAATTTATTGTTCTGCACATGAAAACTATATGCCAGAAATGCAGACAAGAAAAGGCTGAGACTCTCTCAAGGTCCCAGGGACAAGCTATCTCACTTCATTTGCCCTGGCTGGGGAAAGCTGAGGACACTTAATCCACAGGCAGCTTCTCCAATTATAACTGGGGTATAAACAAGTTAATACAAGACACTGTTCACTTCCTCTCATTTTCTTTTTAAAAAAATGTATTCTGTTAAAGTGTTCTGAAAGTCACTGAATTTAAAAGCAGCAGACACTTTATACTGAAGCAGTGAAGGGAACAGACTGTGCTCTGTAGACTGGCATAAATACGTGTCTCACACTGGTGTCTCACAAAAGACATAAGACAAATTCCAAATAGTACCAAAGAGTGAGTTATAGCAGGTGCAAAACTCATGGCCAGTTTCTGTAATTTATCAAATCTCTGTTACAGGGAATGAAAAATAAAATTAAACTAAAAACCATGATTTGGTCAAGATCAAATAGTTTTGAATGGAATTTACCACTGTTTAGGATTCTAATTCCTTGTTAAATCTGGAGAAAACAACAAGATTACCCTCAGGACCGGTTCACTATGCAAAAGACTGTCACATATTGCCAATTAGCATATATATAAATGCACCTAACCATGAAACATTACTGTTCATAATAATGGGTACTACTGTCTTCAATTCCCTAATGAAATTCTCTTTTTACAGACATGGGCCTCATTAGAGTTGTACTGATCCCTTCAAAAACAAAGCTATTCCATAAATATACACTCCATTTACCAACACTGCAACATTTACCAGAAAAAAGTGCTGCTGAGGGCTGCTAAAGTGGACTCTCATTTCACAGTTCCCAGTAGTGGTAATGTAATGTTTTAGATTTGTCCTTTGGACCAGGTTTTTACCATTTATAAGATGTTACCACGGTCTCCTGGATTAAAACAATCTCTTTTACAAATTGTAATAATGTTTCTCCTGTGCTATTACAGGGTCCATTTAAGCTACCCTGAAGCTCCAAAGTGAGACAACAGCAGCGTGAGATGGGTACATGCAGTGGAGTTCAATGAAGTTTTAAAATCTGGCCAAAACAGGGAACAGATTGTTGTCAGTCATAGCTTGGCTAATAAATGATGTTATTTTGAATAAATGTTCTTTCTGAGCCAGGGTCATTCTGGAAAATGTGCGTGTCAGGGGAGGACATAAACAAGTCACGCGCTCCTAGGAAACGTATCACTCCTCTCCCTTGTGAAAAGTAACATATGGATGCATGCATTCACAGCTTACTTCAATCCCTCTTTGTAAAAGATACTTTGGAATATAAATAGATGAGACAAGCAGTGTGAGCAGATGCTGTGGATCGGGAGACAAAAAACCTTAATAAACAGATTATTCCGATGGCCACAGGTGGGAAGCAGGACAGACAGGAAAATGGATAGCAGCCATTTGGTCAGGGAAATCGTTGTCTACTTCCCATTTACCTCTGTGGCTGAAGCCCACGGGTGAAGCAGTTTTGGAGCAGAACAGCTGTTGCAGAAATCCACCTACAACCAAAATGGTGATGAAACTCATAAAATAGCTTTTCCAGGCAACTTAGTGGTCACATAGTGGCAGAAGTTTCCCAGGAGTGTTGCTAATCATTATAAACATGGGTATTTTTGAAAAGTCTAGATTAGATAGATTTTAAACTCTTAAATGACATGCTGCTTTGGGAATCAAGTTCATAGAATCTTAGAATGGTTTGGGTTGGAAGGGACCTTAAAGATCATCCAGTTCCAACCCTGCTGCCATGGGTAGGGACACCTCCTACCAGACCAGGTTGCTCCAAGCCCCATCCAACCTGGCCTTCAACACTTCCAGGGAGGGGGCAGCCACAACTCCTCTGGGAAACCTGTGCCAGCGTCCCCCCACCCTCACAGGAAAGAATTTCTTCCTAATATCCAGTCTAAGTCTACCCTCTTTCAGCTTGAAACTGTTCCCCCTTGTCCTATCACTCCATGCCCTTGTAAAAAGTCCCTTTCCTGTAGGCCCCTTCAGGTACTAGAAGGCTGCTATAAGGTCTCCCCAGAGCCTTCTCTTCTCCAGGCTGAACAACCCCAACTCTCTCAGCCTGTGTTCATAGGAGAGGTGCTGCAGCTCTCTGATCATCTTTGTGGCCCTCCTCTGGACTCGCTCCAACAGCTCCATGTCCTTCTTATGTTGGGGGCCTCAGAACTGGACACAGTACTCCAGGTGAGGTCTCACAAGAGCAGATTAGAGGGGGGGAATCACCTCCCTTGACCTCCTGGCCACACTTCCTTTGATTCAGATGAGGATATTGTTTGCTTTCCAGGGTGCAAGCACACACTGCTGGCTCATGTTGATTTTCTCATCCCAACACCCCCAAGTCCTCCTCCTCAGGGCTGCTCTCAATCCATTCTCTGCCCAGCCAATATTTGTGCTTGGGATTGCCCTTATCCAGGTGCAGGACCTTGTACTTGTTGAACTTCATGCAGTTTGCATGGGCCCACCTCTCAAGCCTGCCATGGTCCCTCTGGATGGCATCCCTTCCCTCCAGCGTGTCGACCACACCACACAGCTTGGTGTTGTCAGCAAACTTGTTGAGGATGCACTTGATCCCACCATCCATGGTGCTGACAAAGATGTTAAACAGTAACAGTCCCATTACCAAACCCCGAGGAACACCACTTATCACTGATCTCCACTTGGACATTGAGGCATTGACCACAACTCTTTGAGTGCAACCATCCAGCCACCTTCTTATCCACTGAGTGGTCCATCCATCAAGTCCATGTTTCTCTAATTTAGAAACAAGGATGTTGTGCAGAATGGTATCAAATGCTTTGCACAAGTCCAGGTAGATGACGTGAGTTGCTCTTCTCTTATCCACCAGTGCTATAACCCCATCATAGAAGACCACCAAATTTGGCTAGGCATGATTTGCACTTAATGAAGCTATGTTGGTTGTTACCACACACCTCCTTATTTTTTGTGTGCCTTAACACAGTTTCCAGTGTCATCTGTCCTGGGGGCACATACATTAAAGAAATAACGTACTAGCCAGAATGTAAATATGGGAATGGCTGTGGGGACAAAGGAAAATGCCAAATTCAAGCAACCGAAGGAGAACTGGTTGGGCTGTGAAAAGCAATTAATGTTATACTGTGAAATGAGGAGAGTGTACAGCACATACAGACTAAAATTCCTCTATTCTGGGAAGCTGTAGAAATCTTCTTGAACAGACTTCTTCCTCTGTACGCACAAGGTGCTCTTCTCCATGAGATGTGTAATGTTGGATTTTCTGAGCTTGAGTATCACAAAATCTTGCCTGTTTTATCAGGAATATCATGCAGAAAGAGAGCCCAGGAATACTACAGCCCTTCCAAAACGGTCACAATTAGAGGGGGAGTCCCTCATGCAGGATTAAGTTTTAAGTTACTTTGGAAAGCTCTTACTCTTTTGAGGAAGGATTTGGATGTGTATTTCAATATGAATTACTTAAAGAAAATAAAAAAACTCACATATGTTTCCTTCAGGAGATAGGGAGGGTGCATAAAACTCTCATATCCTGGCCTAAGGAAAGGAGTTGAGCTTTTCTGATGGAAGGAAAAAAGGTCTTCAGCAGAAAAGGTGGAGATAATCATTACAGCCATAGTATTAGGATGAGTATCATCTGCTGCCTGCCTATCTGATGGGGATTTTCATGCTCATCAATGTAAAGCCCGCACCTTGATCCAGTAGAAAACATGCACGTATTTGCACTCACCTACATTTGCTCTCAAACACACAGAGCCTTGTGTTGTACACTCTATGCAGCATATTGCCAGCATATTAAGATGCTTCACTTCTAGAGTATTTCAAGTTGTATTATCTTCATTTGTTAGGATCTGCACATTTTAGCAAAGGACTTGTCATCTCATCGATGGACTCTGCTATGCTAGATTGTGCTTATAGGATTTAGAAATTTTAAATCTTCTGAGTGAAATTCTGCTTGTCCCAAAGCATCAGCAACTTTTATTACATAGGATTATTCCTGAAACCCTTGAGAACAACTTTTTTGAAACCTTAAAACAAAAACACCTGAGTAATCCTGAAAATCACTAAGTATTAATCCATCCAAAATATTTCCCATCATAATCACTTTTCAGCCAGAGACTGCATATTTGTTCACCCATGCCCGAGGCAGCTGACAGGGCGGGTCGCCCATTTCCCCAGCCCAGGAAGCACTTTCCACCACACCCAGGGTTTCTTATAGGTCAAAGCTTTTTCTTTCAATTATGAACCTTGGGCAAAATGTCAAACAAAACAGTTATTCACTTACTTTGGGCTACCACCCCGCCTCTGAAGCTCCTTCCTTTCAGTTCCTCTGCTCCAGCGACTATTGCAGGACATCGCCTGAAACTTTGATAGGGAGCACCTGGACACATTTCAGGTAGGTTTTATAATAGTCCAGGGCTGACTGGCCAGAGGTCTCTCCAGCCTTTACTAAGATCTGCCTGATGTGGTGAGAAAACTCGCCGTTTAGTGCAGAATACTCATCTTTCCGTAGACTGGAATCTCATGGATTTCAGACTTCAGAGCTCTGTCTGGTTGCTTGCAAAGCTCAGGAAGAAATGTCCTTCTCCAGGTGTGCACAGCCGTCCTCATGTCCCTTGAACCCTCACGCCTCTCCCAAAGGCATCAAACCTGACACTGTACGAGCTGGACTAACGACAGAGCCACCAGCCTGCCTGAGGAAGCTTTTATGGCAGATTCTTTGACAGATTTGGGAGCAAGAATAGGGTGTGGATCGTCTGCCCAGATCAGCTACCTGTGTTTTCCTTTCTTGCCATTTTGTAGGCCATCACTGTTTGTGAAATGTTCCCATTTTATTTTGTGCTTGTAGTGGACATCAATAATTCCACTGTGCCAAAGTGCTTTATTTGGCTTACAGGGCTCCTCTTGGGGAGCAATGAGTAAGAAAACATTGATGAATAACATACAAAAGGTCAGACCATGCAGTTTGTATTTTGCCATAAAATTTAGTAGGATAGATTTTTAAAAAAAATCTAGCACTGACAGCATTTTCTTTTGTGCTTTTCTGGGAAAGAAATAAGTGTTTTAATGTCTGGTCCCAGTGGAACCCTTTAGCTTTCTCCCTCATCCTAGCTACCAGCACCTGCTACCAGCAGTGCCCGCGGAAGCTTGGAGCATCCTGGTCTGGTGGGAGGTGACCCTGCCCATGGCAGGGGGTTGGAACTGGGTGACATTTAAGGTCCCTTCCAAACAAAACCATTCTGAGATTCTGCGATGTCTTTAGGAAGACCAGCAGCTTTGCTTTTCCAGTCAGCTGTGGCTGCTGCATAGCTTGGCCAAAGCACTTCCATCACCGTGACCCCATTTCCCCTCCCACCCATTTGTCTTCTCTGCTCAGGGTATAAATTCCTTGACTAAGGGACTCTGCATGCACGAGTACAGTATTCAAACAAAAAGAGCTCTGGTCTGTCACATGGAAACATGCTGATAAGAAATATATGGCAGGATATTTATTTATATATAAAATATATTTATATATTGATATATATAAAATGTTGTATTTACTTTGAATTCACTATCATTTGGAAGTTTGTCTTACCATAACCCCAGCATCAGATGCATTGCTCTTATTTTCTTTGTATCTGTTAAAAATGAATGTGATACCATCAAGAGACAGATTGCTGTACTAACCCTGTAATATAGCAAGGCATTACAAATACACTCTCCCCCCAAAATATTGCCCTATTTTAGGTACCTGAAATAATTTCTCATAAGATAAAAGTTGATTTTTCTTGGACTGCGGGACAGGACAATACTAGAATTGTCTGCTACTGGTTCACGAGTGACAAATGCACAGTGTCTGAGTGGATTATTTTTTTTGAGTAAAT
This sequence comes from Aegotheles bennettii, assembly GCA_013398125.1. Classification (NCBI taxonomy): domain Eukaryota; kingdom Metazoa; phylum Chordata; class Aves; order Caprimulgiformes; family Aegothelidae; genus Aegotheles; species Aegotheles bennettii. The sequence continues at coordinate 128,963 of VZRW01003878.1, read as the reverse complement.
TAAGATTCTGAATTAGATTTTTATGAGCCATGAATATGAGCATTGACAAAAAGAACCTTCATAGCTCTGTGCTTTCCCTGACTCTGCTCTTTATTCCCAAAGCTGCTTGTGACAGCTTATTCATTCCCCGAGACTGTTTATTCCTGGTAAAAAGAGCACACCCAACTGAGTACAGCAATACGTGCAGATAAGTAGTTTTCAACCTGGAGGGTTGGAGAATTACTTCTGGAGGACCACTAAGGGAAAAAACAATTTCATATGCACTGATCTAAAATATGCATAATTTCTGAAAAGATCTTCATAGTGACTGGAAAAATCTAGGGACTCAACAATGTTAAAAATATTGAAAAATTCTGACAGTATTTTTGATAGATACAAAACTGATCTTTGATAGGAACATCAGCTATATCTGGTAAATGGGAAATCTGGGTCTACAAATATGCCTAACAATGTTTATTGAAGCCAAGGCCATCAGATAATGATACTCTAAGAAAATCTAGCCATATGGCAACTTTAACTTAGCAGCTTCTTTTTGTACTGTTATGGTGTGTAGTTTATAAAGTCACTCGTGTCCTCACAGTTTGGCAACTGCTGAGTCAAGGCATTTAGCCCAGCAAAGTACAGAGCTATTGACCTAAGAAGAAAAACCCTTCTCTATTTCAATTCAGCCAGATGATGACATATGACCAGAAACACAAAGTGAAGAATGTCAGTCTCGAATGTCTGATCCACCCAGCTCGTATTCCCACCAGAAAGTGAGAAGTGGTATTGCTGAAGCTTGAGTTGCCAACTGTACATCATTCTTCCTTTCCTCCTGTGCCGGAAAGCTGTCCATATTATGTAAAAGACCTTGTTTCTTGCTTTGATTATAGTCATATAGGTGAGGAGTCCTGGAAATTCTCCCGTCAAGTCAGGAACTTGGCAGGAAGCAAACAGAGTAATTTGCCAGATTTGGAAATTCAATGGGGATTGTGTCAGGAGATGTCAGTACATGCTGAAGAGGTCTTGTGCTGCTATCCAGCTTTTAGTAGTTGAATCTCTTGTTTCGTTTCCACAGTAGAAGAATATAGAGGAAAAGAGAGAGAAGAGAGCATTCACAATGCAGATTCATTATCTGAATCAAAGGATATACACAATTATACTTTGGCTGAAACCAAACCCTCTAAGAGTGTTTGAGCAACAGCAACAAAACGTCCTCACCCTTAAGCATGCAGATTTACTCTATGCCAAAAACTTTGTCTCGGTGTATGCTGAAACTTGTGCACATTGCACAGGTTGACCTGCTTGCTGTCCTTCACATATGGTAGAGAACACAAGCTGGGCTATGGAAGTGTTGTGACATATTGCTTTTTCTGCTCTATTCTATGACTCAGCTATCATCACTGAGAAATTATATTGAAAAAAGTCAATTATTAATGAGTAATCTTAGCATATGGTCCTCAGAATAATTCAAAGCACTCTTTAAAACATGTCCTCTGTCTCAAGACAAGGAATGACCCACCTCTAGCACAATTCAACATCGAAGTATTTCCTTCTGTTTTTCCATTTGTGATGAATTAGCTGGCTGAAGTTTATATAATTTATAATATTCATTCACCAGTTTGTCCCTCATGTCTGCCAAGCCAGGTTGGTTCAACTTGTTCTTGACACTGATGATAATTGGAGTAATCTGAAACAAAAACTGAGCACTGCTAATAACCAGGGTGGAAATCACCAGCTGAGACCTATAAAACCCTCTGGTAGCTGCCACATGCATATCCAACCATCTAACACAATACATGCCAGTATCACATTTAGATCCATCAATATTGGTTTTCCATCAGAAAAATTACAACCAACACATCAGGATCTTTCATACAGCAACAACTATCACTAAATTTAGTTACTTCATCAAATAGCCAAAGAAGCCCTGTCCCCCAAGTGGTTTCCTTGTGATTGTCAGGTTATTACCCTCTTTAGCTGTGAAAGAAATTCAAAAGCACTGTGCACTTAGGAAGGATCTAATTTCACATCTATGGAATGTGGAGAATTTCTGAAAGGAGTATTAAGCACAGATGTTCTTCCATTTATAGTCCTCAAGACAATGCATATAATATATTAGTCAGTTTTGGAAAACTTCTTGCCAACTGTTGATCTACAAGAGAAACCTGCAGATAATTCAGTGAGGATTGGTTATAGAATTGTCTATAGTCAATCTGTCACACACTAACATCTGTTTGAAGAATGGTGGTAAGTATTAGTATACAAAGGTAAGGGTTGATTTATGCCTGCCTCTGCAAAATGTGGTGGTGGACTAAGAAGAAAGGCCCTTTCTTCTCACCATGGTTACCCCCATATGGCATAAGGATCTCTATACCAAGATATGATTCAGGGACAGACTTCTACTAGCTGAGCTAGGTAACTAGGGACACAATGAAGGACTTTAGTCTGTAAAGCCCCATGGGACAACAAGCCCTGTACCAGGTATGCTAGATCCAGTACCTCACCATGGAGCAAAAGAGTTTGGGGTGTCAGAGCTGGAGTGAAGGCAGCTGAGACCCAACAGAGGGAGGAAGATCAGAGGATGGAGTGTTCTCATCCCACTCATAATTCTTTACATAAAAGGCAGTCATCTAAAGTAGGACTTCTCTTATTCAGCAATTGAAAATGGATTGTAGAGGGAAAGAAGAAGCTCTAGGCCCACTTACTCATTGAAAGACTCACCTGTGCAACTTGTCCAAGGACTGGTAGCTGTGAAATACACAAATTATCTGGGATGATGAGATGATAACCCAAGACTGGTCACATGGTGAAGATCTGCTCTATAGGCTATAAAGTCCCACATCTCATCTGGGCCAATGAATCTGGAATTACTATTTTTATTTTGCTCAGAGGCAAATTAAAATTAAACCAAAACAAAACATAAAGACCTATAGCATGGGCTCTAGGATGCTTTTCAGAGATGGGACATTCTAACCTTGCATTCCCTTCAGTATAGGAAGAAACAAAAGCATCCTCTCACTAGGTGAGTAAACAGGCTAGGGTGCTATTACAGAAATGAAGGCCTTTTTCTCTTCCAGCTATGTTTCAAAAGGCAGTGACAGCTGTGACTTCATTTTGTGAGGAACCTGATTCTCTCAGTACATATCAGGTGTTTTCTGAGAATGCCTACAACTGGCTAAAACTATTAGTAGGGCTTTTTATTGCTTGGGTTTTGGGTTTTTTTGAAGGACTCACCATTTATGGGAGTAGATATCACAACTGATGTCAAAACCTGCCACCTCTATTCAGACTTGTATACCCATTTGAACTGGCTTGCACAGACAACCATTGTGGTCCATTTTGGGGACCCATCTATGCTACAAGCTCAATTGTTTCTGAGAACACTAGGGATAAAATGCACTGTTTAGAGATCTTGGTGTGTTTCACTTCCATGCTAGCAACTTGGTTGCTCAGTCCTGCGAAGATTAGAGTGAAATGTTCAGAGGTACAACCTTAGTCACCTGGAGAATGTAACACCAAGCAGGAAAACTCCTAGAGAGACTGGGTACCTCCAGCGTCTAGTGGCAGGTTGGCCTGCTTTTTTAGACTACTTCTGAATGGAGGTTCCTAAGCTGTTCAAGGGCCTTTGCCACTGCACTGCTTGCTGGTAGCAGTAGCAGACAGCTGTCTTTTGTAGATTATTGTATAAAAAAAGATGGAAAATATGTCATGCCAGTTTTCTCAGAAGTTCCTTCCAAGTCTTTGAAGTGCACAGCAGTTGACACCCCTATGAACATTACCACTTGTAACTCTTTTCTCATGCCAACAATGGGAAGGCAAACCCAGACTACAATCTCAAAGCCCCTTGAATGAAAGGACCTCATCCATTAGATTGGATCAGTGGTCATCCTTGATAGATTAGCCACAAGAGGAGCCGCGTAATGTTCTTTAGCAGTACGTCAGCCAGAGTTTTCTCACAGCACAGCAGCATGTAAATGGAGAAGCCAGACTAATACTGACAATAGCTACAACTGTCCTCAAGGAGGACAGTCCGGAATTGTGCTGAGGCAGGAAAGGATTACCATGACAGTATGGTTGTGCCAGGAGAAATGCTTTCCCCGTCATTCTTAAGGTGTGGGAGGCCAGTCCTGCATCGCATCCCTTCAGAGTCCATTACATCTGGTTTTGGTTTAATCGAATTCATGATGCCTTTCTTGCCACCACTCCAGTCATGTAGTGGTGGCTGTCAAGTCACCAATGCATGACTGTATCAAGGAATTCTGTATCTCAGGAGATGCATCTGCAAGTCATTCCTAGGCAGTCATCTGATGCCGCTAGATTATATAATGAAGTTAAATCTGCCAAGAATGAACAAGAATCCTATAACAAAAGTAGAAACCTGTTTCGCATACTAGATCAAAACAGGCACAAATGATGGAAAGAAACTGTTTCTAAACTGAACTTCACACATTCCAGTTGTGAAGCTTGGCAGACTGTCAAGAGACTGAGTGGAGACTCTGGTCTGGGAAAAGGGAGTACCCTGTCACAGCAAACTCCACAGCATCACAGCTGGTAGCCAATGGCACAGACCCCTAATTGAAATAAGGCTTTCAGTCATGCATTAAAAATGATGGTTTCTGAGACAGCAGATTCCAAATGTCAGCAGGAACCTGATGGCTTCTTTCATTTGCTCAGGCTCAGACTGGCTCTTCATCAACAAACTGGCTCTTCATCAACAGCACATGACTTTTGGGTCCGGCAGTTAAGCAATCAGCAAAAGTTGATATGCTATGATTTATGAATATTCCACATAGCAGATCCCAAGCATGTAAGGACGGACAAGGATTATAGCTGTTCCCAAGACAGGGTAACCAGTGACAAACAAGAGGAGCTGCTTCTTGGCTGTGCACTGCCCCACAGCTTTATCAGGGGGCTAATTCTTATGTGGAACAAGGCTTTCTGCCGCTCCAGAGGGGATCGCGTTTGACCATAGATGTGAAGAGTAAATCCTTAGCCAGGAAAAAAGTAGTTGGTGCTGTACTTGCTTATCTCCCATCTGTTTAGGATATCATGTAGTATGAGTAAGTGACTGCAATCTACTTCTTTTCCATCAGCTTCTCCTCAAACAGATGCTTGGATATCTCTATATATATTTATTGATCTGTATATCTATATGCATGTTCATAAATTATATATATGCTGCATGCATGCTAATGACATGCCAATTCTGGAATGATTTTTTTGTGCCATCAGAAGGTATCTGAAATGTAATGGATATACCTTGACCATTTTGTTCTAATAGAGAGGAGCTATCTTCAGCCAGATCAGAACAGTAGCGAATATATCTTTGATGCTGGTCTCTTTCCAAGCACTGGACACTTTAATCTGATCTCAGATTTGGTATAGCACTGAACTTGGTATTACTGGTGGGCCTTGTCTGGAGCAACTGAAAACAAAACTGGCTTTTGCCTCTGCCTTGAATTCTTGGGAACCTTTGGACCATTTGGATGCTGGTACCCAGATACTGGCCCCGATTGTTGATAATGATCTGTGCATTTAATATAGTTGCTGTATATATCATTTTGATGTAGTGTTGGACTCGACCACTGATCTTACTAGCATCTGTTTGAACTTCTGTGTTCTGCATATGATAAAAGAGGAAGTGAGAGAGTCTAGGGTCAAACTATAGAGCTGGTTTTCTCCATCTGCAGAGCTCCAGCTTTTTGGCACCATTTGGGAGGAGGACTTGCAGACTATAGGATAACAGTGCTGCTGGCCTCTTGCTACATCTTCTTTGCCAAAAAAAAAAAAATCCTTGCAAAATACACGTAGCGGTGAGAAAGAGATTCCAAATGCTGAGGAACTTGTTGCTGTAGCTGCCCCCTTGGCTATTGAGAGGTAAAGCTCAGCAGAGTCAGAAATGAAATCTGACTCTGAGTTGTTTTAACCATAAACCGTTTCATTCTATGGAGCTGTGCAACAGACTGGAACTCAGGCAGTAAAAAAGTGCCTGTGTTGCCACCCACCAGATGTCTAGAAGGTGGTCTACTATGCTCATACTCACTGAATTAATAAGACGTCTGTACTTACAAAACTCAGATACTGGTGTCTGACTTCTGCATACAATCAACCAACTCTTCAGTGCAGCTCCTTCTTATGGATTTTATAACTAAGTCCTAATTACTGATCAATCCTCTTCAAAACTCTACATTGAAACAAGTACAAATCAGAATATTTAACTGGCAGAATAGCCCCATGTAAAAACAAAGGAACAATCAGTGGTGCAAACAGAAACACAGACAATGCATATGATTATAGTGACTGATCTGCTGCTGATATTTTAAACTCAAAGAACCAAATGTATACTGTTTTCCCCATTTATAGCATATGAGAAAATCCATATTCTATCCACTTCATATGAATCATACGAAACAACTATTCCTTTATACTTGATGTCCAGTCCACTTTCATTTCCCACATAATGGTAAAAGTAAGACTAAACTATTCAGTAGCTGAATGTCACTTCTGGAGTCTGGATTTTAGATCTCATCTCAAACTATGTCCCATTACAACTAAGATAATGAAGTGTTTGAGAAGTGATGGATCAATTCCTTAACTATTCAGATTAAAACTATATTTTTGCTATTGCACTTGCAAAAAATAAAAGGTCTCAAAATAGATTTTGTGCTATTTAAAAGTTGCCAAACCAACTTATTTAAACTTAAAGAAAGTAATGATTTGCATCTTACTTGGGGTATTTGTATCGGGACACCCACTGGAGTGAAGTTCTATGTCCATAATATAAGCCCCTAAAAATATGGGCACATAATGGAAGGATTGATACATCTTTAATGATGACAGTGCCAAGGTAATAAAACCTAACACCACAATGTTACTTCTTTATACCAAAAATATACAGAAATAAACAAATAGAACATGTTGGGAAATTATACAGAAACTCTGTTAAACATTTTAAAGGGTAATAAAAATGCCTTTGGCCCATTAAATGTACTCTACTGACTATATGAACCAGTGCCAAAAAAGTATCAAAGCTTCTACAAAGAAAAAGAGATAAAAGAAAATGGTCCAAGAACTTGGTAGTGTATGTCCTTGATGAATAATTAAATGAATGTGCTGGGCATAACCCAGGTAAAAGTATCTAGGCCATTTTGTCTTACAGAAACCCATGTGCACACATCCATACATATACATATTATGTATATATATTTATACCCACAAACACACTTTATATGGGAATTAGAACCCATGTGACAATTTGGCAGAGATATGATACAATCAATTAGTGTTCTGCCCATATCTATTCAATTACAGAATCCTTTCAACTTTTAAAACTTCAGAGTAAATTCTAATGTTACTTTAAGAAACCTGAATCACCTAGAAAAAAATCTCTTTCCTTTTCTCCATTATTTTCACCTCTAGCATTTGAGCAAGTTTCTGTCCACAGACAGATGCAAAGGAGCATCTCGCAGCCCCAGAAGTAATTCTTCTGAGCCCTGAAAAGTCCCGGGACATGGATTTTTTTCCAGTTCTGCAAATGATAGAGATCAGACTTAGAAACAAATATCTCTTATTTTATCTCAGAACTGATTTATAGCTTTAAAAAAATGACATGTATTACTCCATCTGTATTAACATGCATTTCTCCATCTCTTGTGCAGTGAATTCATAAGGCAAAATCCCAAGCCCAGAATCAACTGTTAAAATGACACCTATTGCAAATTCTTTCTCAAAAGTAAACTTTATATCTAGTTGATATAAAGGCATTGATTCCAGGCACTGTAACCTGATCTACCACTTTCTAAACTGCCTAAACTTCTAGACTACCTAAACCTAGGTCTGCCACTGTCTAAATTGTAACATTTTCACTTTTAATATTATACACAAGTCTGGTTGCAGTAATGCATACTTCAAAGCTTTTGAATGTATTTGCTCTACTATCTCTTTATGTGACCAAAGAGACAGGACAGGCCCTGAATGTTAAATAATTATAGGAAAACAATAAGAATCCAGGTTATTCTTTCCTTCAAGATCCCTAGTCCATCTTCTCTGTTTCACATCTTCCTTGTAAAGATTTTTAATCTTTTATCAAAATTTCACATGCTTTACTAATTGCCAACAACAGCCCACAATACACCAACTTCTCTGCCACATTGGAATTGCAGTCCATTCGATTTAACCTCTCGGAGGATCACAAGGGGCTCATCTGTCGTGTTATTCTCAAGTCAGCTGGCTTTTTAAGGACCTAAAAGACATAAAGCATCTCCTGGAGTCACTGACTTCACTTCAGTTTGGATCCTTTTAGTATCAGTATTATTAAATAAATGAGTATCATGAAATAGAAGGATGTGAGTAGCTCTGTGCAAGTGAAGGGGAAATTGATGACTTGCTTGGAAAAATCCAATGGCAAAGGAAATGCAGATGAAGATTTTCACTTTGCTATTTGAAACAACCACAAAAGGCTTGGAAGTCAGTAGACTAGGATTACTCCAGCAACTGTATACACTCCTCTCTTTGTACAAGAATGGTAGTTTAATCTATTTACAGTGACTTCTACTGTTACCTCTGGAAGGCATCACAATAAGCTCAGAATGGATCTATAAAAAACATGTTTGAAAAATTCATAGCTAACCAGTCAACAAAAAGTTTGGCTTCCTGTTTGAAGCAGATGGAAGCGATTTCATGTAAAGCCCATGTAGTTTCTTTTTTTTGTGTCCAAAGCCAAAACAGCTGAGGTCTAAGTGACTTTGAATCACTAAATACTCGGCTGATTTTCCCCTTTACCTAATTTCATTTTTCTCTTGCTGTTGAATTTACTCATCTTTCATCTGCTAAGCTAATATGGGGCACATTACCTTTGTGGTGTGTTCCATGAACTATGTAGGGCTGCAGTCAGGTTAAAATAAGATGTATTCACACTTGGAGGCAAGAATATAGAGCCTCTTCTCTATGCTTATTCTAACAGCTTTGGCCAGTAGAAATATTTTACTGAAGAGTTTGAAATATTATGAATGGCAAAAAGCATAAGACTTTAGATTCAGTCTCTTACACATCCATTTTTCTTCAGATATATTACCGGAAACATGTGTAAGTAATAATAACACAAGGTAATTGACAGAAAGAATCCTATAATAAGGACTAGCAGCACAGATATTGTCTTATCGGCCAAACCAAGAATAAAAATAGAGACACGAGTAAGAATTTCATAGAGAACATGTAACAGCTGGCATTAATCATAGGTGGGATGGATGGGATGAATTATTCCAGATCGGCTCTTCTGCTTTAGAATAACTGCAGAGCCCATAATGTTGATTCTGCGTAGAGTATTAGCAACACTACGTGTAACTCAACCCACTAAGCTAATATAGTTCACACTATCCTGTTACTTCATTTGCCAAGCTACTCAGTCATTAACTGCTCTTGTGTTTCGTCATTTATTTAACTTCCACATTTTGTAATATTTTCATTCACACCTAAAATCATGGGAGGCTATTAATGAAATGGAGGGTGGTTTGATATGATATTTTCAGCAACATTTCCTGGAAAGTGTGTAAAATTATATATGAATCCAGTTAAGTCCTTGCTTTCGATCAAGAAAAATATTTCTTTCACACAAACACACAAAATTTTGTGTGAAATAAAAATCATCCTTCTTTGCTTGATAAGATCACAGGATAATTCAATTTGGAAGAGACCGGAGAGGCACCTCACCTAACCTCCTGCTCTTAGTGGGGTCACACCATGTTGCTCAGGGCATTTTTCAGTTGGTTCTCAAAAACTTTCAAGAATGGAGACACAACCTCTTTGCACAACCCAGTATCCCAATAAGGTAGAAATTATTTAAATACAAATCCATAAATCCTGTGAGCAAACCCGCAAATTGCACTCTTTTAAGAGGTACATCCTCTTACTATATTTTCTCAAAAGCCAAAGAATTAAAAAGAACTGAAAAACATTCCCATCTCAGGTCTTCTATCTCCATTTTTCATCCACTTAATTTTTCATTAGTTGAACACTGTAAAAAATATTAATGTGAGACCTTTCTTATTTATGATCCAAAATATGCATGTTCAGAAATGAGAAGGCTTTTTTTTCAAATCCAAGATTTTTCTTTCATCAGTTGGGTGTGAACTTACCTGAAACATCTGGAGTTGCATACCCTGGTTCCAGACATACCTCTATTTGTCCACAGTGTGTGTAATAGCAATAATTATAGCACCAGCCTGGTACCTGTGCCGAGATTGCTGCCCTTCCTGTGGTCAACTGTAAATAAATACAAATGCTCAGCTGAAGTTTCCAGTATTCTCACAAGCAAAGCTCAACCACAATTATTGTGATGTTACCAAAATGATCACAGATTAATTTCAACTCTTTCTGATATAGCAGACTTAGTCATCTATAGCAGCTTTATACAGCACTTCTATTTTTTTTTTTCTGTGTGCTTGTGACAGTTTTTTCAGTTTCTCCTCAGTGATGGTAGAAATGGAGCTGATTAGGGCCACAAAACTTCTTCTGGGTTGCAGAGGAGTTTGTAGGAATGGTCCTGCTAGTTGGCTATTTTTATTTTCTGGCATCATTACATGTCTGGAAAAATGCCCTGAAAAATTGAGTCGAGGCACATTGACTTCAGAAATTGTTATATATTAACCAGAAATTTCCTCTTTCTCCACCTACTTTCAAAATTTTTAACAGTGGAATAGAATGAAACATTCAGAGCATTGTAAAACAGCCAAATAGACTTTCATAAAACTCACTGAAATGATCCACTTCTCCAGTGGAATAAATCAGAGGAAATATCAGCTAAGAAAGGGGGATATCCAAAGAAAGTGACTGCAAACTGCTAGCTAAATTTGAAGTGTGATATCCCTTTCAATTCCCATTTCTCTATTCTTGAATAGCCAATGACATTTTCTAAATAAAGAACTTTTTCTCTGTTAATTGGTTTGCTTGCAGAAAGACTCCCATCAAATCCATTTTACTTCCCATTCTCTATAGAAGAAAAAAAAAAAGAAAAAAACCCCCACCTCATCCTTTCCCTTGGACCAGAATGCGATGTTTGCAGACTGATCACTTCAGGGGCACATTTGTCCTTTGATGTTGCGTGCAAATGCAGTCACTTTGGCTTGGCTGACGATCATCTCCTGGGAGACATGGCAAGCGTTTAAATGCATATGAGAAGCTTCATTCCTCTGCCAGATCATTGCCCCCTGCATTTTATAACCCAACAACTTTTGTCTGTGGGGAGGAAGGAAGTGGAGTACCTCAAACGTGAGGGCAAGGTTGAAAACTGCAATCAGAGCCCTGGTTGTGCTGGCATCTGTTACAAGTACAGGGAGTTGAAATGATTCTGAGAGTTGAAATGAGTTCTGAGAACTCCCATTACCGTTTATAGCTATGTATTCCAAGAAAACTCCCATTATAGTAGCCATTGTGAACAAAATCTGCAGGCTATAAGCAACAGATGAGCTAACCTTTCTGCCTTTTGGGACATATTTTCTTTGGCCTGGAGCTGCAGGCAGGGACAGCCGCCCTGGTGCAAGGTGACAGGAGGCACTGTCAGGGGCAGGGGGTGGAGGGCTGGCTCCTGCCCTGCCTCAGCGGCCTGGGACACAGCCGAGAGAACAGGACTGAAGTGATCATCAATGAAATGCCATTTGTAACCAGGTGTTGTAGTTCGTAGCGCTCAGTGAGGGTGGGAACACACCAGCAATACAATGCATGAGGTTTTGACCTCAGCCTCGGCTGCCCAGGCAGGCTATGGTAAGCAGTGCACATGCTCCTTTTTGGCTCCTTTTCTGCCAAGACAGGCAGACAGGGAGCCCCAGGAGCCGCTGTGCACATCCCAACCACCTCTCTCGTTCCAGCTTCTCAATTTTAATGTTTCAGAAAAAAAAAAACCAAAAAACTAATCAGTCCTATCCCTGTTGATGATCCCAGCACCCAGAAAGCAAGCAGTGCAGTGGTCACTTTAACTGCTTCCCACAAAACACTCCCAGAGCTCGAATTTTGGCTTCACCAACACTCGACTAATCATATCAAAGTCCTTACCTACACTTTTGTTCCTATTTTCATTTCCCTCCGTAATATTAGCTTCAGATTTCACTGTTTTGTTTACCTTTTAATTAAAGACTTGGACATTTCAAAGCCATTTTATATTTCCTATTCTGGCAATATTCAAAGAAGGGCTACACAGATGGGCAAATAATCACATGAAGATCTGAGGTAAGGCTTCCCTTCATCTCTATCCACTTGGGTAAACTCACATCACATGCCAGCGTGAACCATTCTTGTAACAAGGGCTGTAAATCCCTGATGAAACTTATTCAGGAAGGGTAATTTTGGCTATGCTTAAGTGCCATACATTAAATATATTACAGGTGAAAATCTGCTGGGAAAGGCTCTGACATTTATAACTTACACAGGTGATATGTATTACAGAGGTCCCAAATTCTGGGCAAATGTAATAGAATATAATTTTATATAGGAATTTTACCTGCAGTCTCTTCGAAAAGGATGAATCACCAAACCCCTTTCAAGTCTATGGTTTTTGGGGTGTTTTTTTTAAAAAAAAAAAAAAGTCTCCAGCCTTTACAATTATATAATTTTACTTCAGTTCTTCCTAGGTCATCCCTGTGGAAATGCACTGTAACGCTATCTCATTTCTGAAGAGGAGTTTGGAAGGCTTGGACAGCACCTGTAATTAAATTCCTCTGTAAATCTTTTATTTCTTATTGTGCTTTGGTGCACTGGGGGCACCTGAGACTCACTTGTAAAACTGCAGGCGATGTATTACTTACACACAGTGTAATTCTCACATGGGATTTTAAAAATTAAAGCCAACTCTCCCACATGAAGGTGGTCTATTGGCTGTAATTCCTGACAGGTAAATGGCTGCTTGGCACTATCTGCATACAACCTGTTTTGACATTTTGCTGGACTCATTTCTGCAACACTGCCTTTGGCTTCTCCGTGGCACTGGAGAATGGAAACCACTCCTGCCATGAGCAGGCCGATGAACAAAGCCAAGGGTGAAACACATGGAAACCCTCTCCAACACAAGTGGGGAAACTCTGACAAAACACAAGGTATTTTAAAATACCCCCTAGAAAAACAGCAGCTGCTTTCACGTAAGAAGGTGAAGCAGTTACCGGTTGCAACCTTGTGATTGTCACTGAGCCCTGCAGTGCCCCACACCATCAGGGCATGGTTCCTCTCTTGGCTGCTGTATCTGCTCCAGACTCCAATCTGACCAGCTTCAGGTGGCCTTTTTTCTCCTCACAGCATCTAAAAATATCTAATTCTTCCTTTAGTGCTAGCAGAAATCTTCTCCCTTAGCTTGTATCTGCCCAATTCTGGATCAATGACGTGCTTTCGGTTTGACATCTTAGACTGCCATGCAACAAGAACTAGGAGGTCAGTGCTGTTTACCTGAGGATAACTTTGTTACACCACAGGGTGCACAGCATGTAGATATGGACCTGGGCAGCAGGATAGCACAGTCCCAAGGACTGCAACTGTATTTATCTATGCAAACATATAACGTCAAATACTAAATATGTTGCTGGTCCAGAATTAAAAATTGCCACTGTTGGCTCTTAGGCAGCCATAACTTTCAGAAGACTCACACCGGCACTAGACACACATAAGTAATTGCACTATTCAAGATCACTTAAGCCTGTTAACGTTCCACAAATTCAGCCATGTGGAGTAATAATAACGTGAATGGTTTTGATAAAACGCACCCTCTACATAAAGAAACAAGTGTGAGGAGCTTAGAAAGTGTGTGTATTGTCTGGGCCTGCCAGGAAGAGAAGTGGCCTGCTCAATTTCCAAACAATATTTAAAAAAAAAAAAAAAAGACTAGAAACATAAAGATTTATAAATGTGCCTTACAAACATTATTTGAAAGATGTCTGGGACAGACTGCTTGAAGTCAAAGCCTAATAAAGCAGTTATCTTCAAGGGGACTGACTTCTTACATGTTTAGGAGGAATCACATGCATCAGGGCTTTGCTGGGTTCCAGGCACTGTTTGCAGCACTCGTTGTGCTACCTGCAGTCTTGGCCTTAGTTCAGCAGACATTTCCCTGAGTCCAGATCCCAGGTCAAAAGGCTGTACAGAGTGCTGCAATGGAGCTCCTCTGTCCAGAGCCAATGACCAAGAATGAGAGAAGAGTTGCAGGTTGCGCTTTATGTTCAGCATCTTTATGAGTCAGAGAGTAAGGGTTTTTATTCTTTGCATATATCTGCATAGTGTTATCCATATGACAACCATAACAAGAGAAAGATAATTAAAACCAGACTGATTTGAATTCATAAAAAAAATATACATTTTGCTTAATAACTCTGGCTAATTTATCTTAGGTGAAAAGTGAAGCAAATGCTTCTGTCTATGCTGGGGGGGGGAGGGAACACAAACCCAAAATATTTAGCTTACCTCACCTGCAAGCTATCTCCTCTTTAATCCTGCTTTGTTTGAACTGCCAACACCACTTCCCCTTCAGTATCATCAATTCCTTAGCCATCTCTGTTTGCTTTCTTCCATGCATCTCCTCTAGCCAACTATTAATTGTCTAGTATATCAGGGTGATTTTTATTAAATTAACCAGAAAGGTTTTTAAGTCTCTACTTAGAATTGCCATTTGCAAGAAAAGCTGTGTAATTAACCACTGCTTCAGTTGTACAAGTTTTGCTCTAACTTTTTATGTCCGTGCCTAGTGTATCAAGTCTTTGACAATATTTGAATTGAGCTTGCCCAAAATCTCTGGTAGAATTTAAAGCAACTTCATTTCTGCTCATTAGAGGAGTTTGATGTGCACTTTTACTAACCTCTTCTTCGCTCAACCACACAGGCACTCGAAGCTCTTTTCCATGTGCTGTTTGCTGCATAGTATGATCTATTCCTAGCAGGATTAAAATTAAGAGGATGCTCAGTGTACCTTTCAGTATAGATGCCTTCATTTCTGTATCTGCCTGTGCACACACACAAGCTATATAGATATTGCACTAGTCAGGTCATATCATGGACTGCTCTGCCTGGCCTTTGCCTAGTAAGAAGTCTTCCCTTAGATTTATTTTTACACTCCAAACCTCTGAACAGTTTGAGCTTTGAACCAGAGCATTGATACCAACACCACACCAGTGTATGCCTTTGCTATACAGATTATATTCCATTGAAAGAAGGTTGTAAAAAATTTCCATCTGTAAGGTTGAAAAGTCAAGGGCTCTGAAGTTAGGAAGCAGATAGTGCCGACTCAGTCCTCTTCAGATACAGCTTTTAGTTACCTGACTGTATGCTCCGGTTTCTGTAGGAATCCACTTTCATTTGGTACAGCTCAGTGCAATGAAATGAAAGCACCTCCTAGAGGTATCATCCCCACTCCCTGCATGGCACATTTTGGCTGAGTTGCAGATCCTAATTTTCAATGATACTGGAACTCAGATCAACAACCCCCCAGAAAGCTGATGAAACAAAACCAAAATTTATTTCCATTATTTTCTTCAAGCTATTGTTTGTAATTGTCAAACTATGTATAATAAGAAAAGAGCCTTTATCATGGGATGTGTAGGGCTCATCTAACACAATTACGCTACCAAGATCATTTGTGAATAACAGAGAACACAGTGATGGCTGAAGTCTTGGGTGGGGTTTTTTTCCATTTCCTCTGTGAATAAATACACTTCTCTGGGCTAAGCTGTATCTTTCACCCCCAAACACTGAAAATGCTTTGTGCATTAAAATGTGCTGCGGGTTCATCCCATGTACTCTTCGGGGCGCCATCCCTACCCTGCCTCATGAGAGCCAGCTGGGGCTGGACAGGCCTCAAGAGAAAGAAACCTGGATGAGGAAGGAAAACAGAAGCTTCTGGAGATTTCCTCCATCTGTGGTCCAGGGCACCAGCCTGCCCAAGGCAAGGGTTGCTCAGGACTGCGAGAGGCGAGATGTTTTGCTCCTCCAGCATCCTCATCGACCAACCACTGCTCAGTCAAATCAGAGCTGGTACCTAGCGGCCCACAGCCATTTCAAACAGCAGCTGGGGCAGGTAACTAGCAGCATCACCACTGGCTGCAGAACAAGCCAACTCCTGGCAGATGGACTGCCGTTTTTTGGCTACCTCATCCCTGCCTGCCCAGCTGCAAAAACTGCTGGAGCTGATAGCAGTCAGGAGGGGAGGGACCAGGGAACTTCCAGATGGAAGGGAACTCCAAACAAGGCAGCATTGACAAAAATGATGAAGTGGGGTATCAGACTGCACATTAGCACTGCAGATCCTCACACAGTTATTGATCTCTGGCTGACATGGAGGTGGATATGAAATCTACGCACTGGGGT
Organism: Aegotheles bennettii; assembly: GCA_013398125.1. Lineage (NCBI taxonomy): Eukaryota > Metazoa > Chordata > Aves > Caprimulgiformes > Aegothelidae > Aegotheles > Aegotheles bennettii. The sequence goes on along the minus strand of VZRW01003878.1, from coordinate 112,652 downwards.
AGTGCTGGACAAGGTACATAATCTACAGCCCAGAAGGAGCAATGGATTTCTTTAACCACAAGCCACAGCAAAGAGCATCCAGATATTTGTCAGCTCCCAGAGCAGCTGGATGTCCCTTGCACTGGAGCATGGGTTAGCTGGGATGCTCAGTGCTCCTGCATGCATTTTACACAGCAGCTCCAACTTTGCACACAGCAATAGGTAAAAAGCTTAATTTTAGTGATTAGATGAGATTTTTCCAGTCCATTTCATCCCCCGCAAGTTACAGTGCTGCACAGGGCTGCAGCAGTTTGAGTTGAATTTCCCATTCACAGACCCAGGGAGCTGCTCTGCAAAATCTCCACGTGGACTTTAGCAGAGGTAGCCATGCCAGGAGCTGGAAGAATTTCAGAGAAGTAAAGCCCTGGGGGAATTTGAGACAGGGCTGCTGTCTACAGACAGCACAGGATGGGACGGTGTAATCTGAAGCAGCAGCCAGCACCGGTCACGTTAAACAACACTCTCTTCAGCCTCTGGGTCACTCGGGATCAGTTGATGACAAAAAAGGATTTGTTTGTGTTCTCAAGCACATCATGAAGATGAAAAAGCTATTTGAACTCAAAGAAAAAACCCAGCAGAAGAAAAACGTGCACAATTTGGTGAGGAATATAAATGTAGAATAGGGAGGGGAGAAAAGTCTCCTCCTGTGAGGCTGCAAGATCTGCGTCCCCCTTAGGAGCATCCTCAGCTCCTGCCTGCTGTTTTATGTTGCCCTCCCCAAATCATCCCCCTTTTTCATACCATGCTTTCATGAATCTCCGACAAGAAACAACAGACAAAACAGCGTGACTCACACAAGCTCTTGCCCTTTACCTAAACACCACTGTCTCCTACTGTCACCTCCCCTTTCCTCCTGTCACTGTTCCTTGTCTCCTGGTCTCCGCTGTAGCTTGCTTTTCCCTTCTGTCTCTATAGTGACTGAAAGCACAACTAAAAATTGTTGTTCAGCACGCTGTTTCTTGTGTCCAGGAGCAAGAAAGGAGCTTACTGTACATCATGGGAAGACGGGAAGGACAGAATAGCAAACACCGTTACTGTTCAAAGAATTGTGCCAATTTCCATCCTGGTTGATTTTGCAAATCTCTGCCAGGAAGAAGTTAAGAATTTCCTCTCAACATGCTGCCTGAGAAACAAATAATTTATTAAATTAACTCATACACATATTGATAGAGTAGGCTCACACTTGCACTCAATAGTGATTAGCTCTGAACTTAAGTTAATTTTAAAATTTAACCTATACATAAGCCTCCAAAGATGGATTTTTGCCTCTCTGGATGTGGGAGAGCAAAGGCTCAGTGTCACCAGGCTGTTGCTGGGCTGAGGGGTGGGAGATGAACAACAGAGAGACAGTGAGCAGGGGAATTTGGTGGGACGAACTGGCCTGGCTGGCTGCTCCTGAAGCAGCAGGACCTATCCAAGGAAAGGAGCTGGAGCCTGGATGCAGCTGGCAATCCACAGCTCCCATATAATGATTTTCATTTAACTGTTTGCACCCTTTGCGTAGCAGAGCTACGATTACCACATCTATCCCATCACATTCCAAATTACAGCTCTTAGTTTCACGGTAGTTCCATAACATTGTCTAACTAGCAATCCAGTGCTCCCACAATACACCACTACCCTTGAATGCTAATTGTCACTGAGCAGAAAAACACAAGATTCTCCTACTACAATCACGTAACTGCCTAGAATATGAACATGGTATTATGAAATGTATGCCAAAGCTCTAGGGACTTTGTAAAACACAAACTTTAATCAAGAAAATAAGTTATTGCTGTTTTTTGGGGGGAGTATCATAGACTCCATCAGAGCATCCTCAGAAATTGCTGTCTACCAAGACACCACAGACATCCAGTTGCAAGAAATGAAAAAGGAAAGCATAAAAAAATAACATCCCTCCAAATTTTGCAGAGGGAGCTTCTGAGCAACTCTAAAGTGCACTCTGTTAAAAGTAGGGGGAAAAACACTTGATTAGCTACATACTTGGGAAAAAATATAAATAAGGAAGAATATACAAGATTTAAAGACAAATTTGCAGCCTTACTGTATCACTTTATGTATCATTTTACTTCTACTGATACACAGTGAGTTATTTCAGAGAAAGCCCAGCCTATTTGTTTCTCCAGATACCACTGGTCAGAATTTCTCAATAATCCTTTACTGATTGTCAGTGGGTACCACATGGGGGAAGTCACACAGCAGATTAACTTCACTGGGGTTGTTTAAAGCCAAATATATGTCCAAGGTTGGACCTTAAGTAAATACTAAGTTGCTCTATTTTATACTCTATCTGCCTCCAACAAGCACAGGCTGAGAACATACAAAGGTCCTATATTTAAAAAGAAGTTCTGTCCTATAAAATCTGATTTATTCTATACACACAGCAGGAGAGGGTAAGTAACTGCTTTATGTGTCATGATCAACAATTTCAATAATGGAGGTGAATTTTAGAATATATACTGCAGAATTTTTTGAGACCTCTGAATAAGTCTCAATCCACCCTTAAAGGACACTTTGAGGGGTTTATGTAACTTGGAGAAATGCTGCTAGGACAACATGAATGGCAAGAAAAGCTGAAGAACTCTGATGTGGGTAAAACCTGCAAAGAGGACCTCAGTTTAGTGCACATACCAGTAGTTCATCTTTCATGCAGAGCTAAATTATTTATGAATTTACTACCTTTTTTATTCTCAGAGAATATTGATCCAAGCACAAGATAAGGACAAAAATTTCATTTTCTATTTGAGTGGAAGTGTATAACAATTCAATTACATTTCATTTAATCAAGGTGCTAGAGTAGGCAGATGAGTATCAGGGAAAGATTTTCACTTTCTTACCTAATCTGTTATGGTTCATCCAGAGACCATGAACATCTGAGTTTTGAGAAATGAAACACACAGTTAGGAAGCAGTGTTATTTCTTATAGTCATGTTCCTGTCTCCAGGTAGCATGGTACTCAACTGTTTTGTCATCTACCAAACAAGAACATTCCTTCAAGTAGATTTGTGACACTTAATGGAAATCCTGCTAAAACCAAGGGCCCAGATCCTTAATTTAATTCTGATCTCACTCACTGGGCAAATGTAAGCATAAAATTAATGAAGCTTTGATACCAGTCATTATTAATTTGGAGGGGAATAAGTTGAAACTAGTGAGGCTGTATCTGCTTAGGTTATCAATTATTTTGGCCCTAGGCTTGTTTTTCATGTGTTTCTCTTTTGCTTGATGGATTTCAAGAGAAAGAAAGAGATCATGTGGGATATAATTACCACTTTGGTCTAGTATCTTGAGTTATTTTTCCAGCGGAAACTTCTGGGTGGGAAAACTTCACACTCCGGAAAGTGTGCCAAAATTTAGTGCAAGTTTATATTTACCAAAGGAACATTTGACATTTCATTGATGCATCACAAAGAGAAATAAGGGACACACCTGACAGGATTATCTTGTACTGAAATACTTTAAAACAAACAACAGCACTGCCCCGCAGTATGAAAAAGCAAAGCAAAGGCCTGAGTACTGAAAAGAAAATAACTGTGATCCTATGGAAAGTGTGAATATTGCTCAGAGCACAATGACACAATCCATAGTTTCACAGTATAGAAGAAACTTTTTAAAGCATACCCAAAATGCAGGATATTTCAAAAGGGCTTAAGGTGTTTCCAGTGCAAATACAAAAGTGCTGTATTACAACTTCCATCCCTTACTATCTTAAATATTTTTTAAAAGAATCTTATGGAAAATATTTTCCCAGATCAGCTATGTGTAAATTTTAGCATGATGATTTTAAATTTCTTAAGAGACGTTTTTGCTTGCACTCCATCTTATTATAACATGCTATTCCGACACAAATAAAATTTTCATAAGACCCCTAACAGACAGTGGTTTTCTATCCCCAAATTGCCATACACATGCTAGATTTGAGCTCATCAGAGATGTGAATACCCTGCCATATTTTTCAGTCATCAGCACAAGTTTCCATCTATACTAATCTCAACTTTCATGGCAAATGATAATGAAAAAGACCTTTAGGCAAAGCAATAAAGAGCAATATAAAAATATAAATATAAAAATATATAAGACCAATTCATAAAATTACAAGCTGTAGTGTGCAGTATGCACAAGTAAAACTGAAAACCAAGTTCAAGCATACCAAATAAGATTATAAACTAGCTGTTGTTTTTCTGTCTGGGAAAAGCAATTCTTTAATGAGCCTGGAAACACAGCTAAATATTTTCTTTCATAAATTTAAGAAAAAGTCATACCACTTTTGAGACTTCTGCTGGGCAGCCTTTTCTCCTCTCTCTTTTCCTCTTTTAAATTTTAAATACTGCATAGGAACCATTTGCTCTGTGAGGTTGCCATAGTTAGGACCAAACCCTTCTCAGAGGAATTTGGCACCTTATTAATTATTTGGTTATGAGAAGGAGCTGCACTCTTTCAGTGACTCCTATTTTGCCATCAGTAAAGTGTGATCCCATAATAAATTTCCATCAAGCAAGCTATTTCTGGTAATTCCCCCTAATTAACACCAGACTGCTAATAATAAATTAGGCCCTATGTGTTTCTGATATAACCAAGATCTTGTCTGAGCCCAAGATATTAACCAACGTCCCAAGAAAGTAAAACTCAAACCTAAATTAAGCCTTTGCTGGTAAAAGGATTTATATGCAATTTTGTAAGAAACCCTTTGAAGATCTCATACGGGGCATTTTGACCAGCAAACATTTTGAGTGACAGAGAGATTTGTTCTGTGCTGAGCAGTGAAAGTGGATTTATTGAGAAAACACACTGTTGAGTTTTAAGCCTATAAATCTTACACTGGATTACAGTATCTTAATGAATGAATGACAGATCCTCTTTTTTTTTGTCGGTGCATTTTAATGTTACATGACGTTGTGATTGATAGAAACCAAACCTTTGCCATTAAAACGTCAAATGCAGACTTGATGCCTTTAAAAGTTTGGCTTCTGGAGTTTAATATACTGTTTGCAAATAGACTTGCATTTGTCTCATTCATAGTCTCAACACTGAAGGAGGGGCAAGTTTTCTGTAAAGTTGCCCCTAAATTTTATAGAGCTATGTGCAGTGTTTTCCTTTGCTTGTGTAAATAAAGGTAGAAAACAACAGTGCATTTGCCTAGTTAAGAGATACTCAGCCAAGGAGAGTCTTACCAAGCTGGTATTATCATGAAGTAATTGGCCATGTTATAGTAGATAGTTAAGTATCCCATAATGAAAGCAGAGGCTGCTGCATGCCAAGGCTAAGTACAGTACCAGATAATGCTTGCCAGAGCAGGCAGTATTTCCCTCAATAGTCTCAACTTAGAAAAAATTAGTATTTGTAACACTTATATTAATATTTTAATACTTACAAACAAGCATTGCAAAGTATTCTAGATGGGCAGTAGAATGAAGACAGCAAATAAATAGTAATTGGCCAATATTGAGTTTTACATTGTTATGTATTCTACTATGTCAATACCATATTCCCATCTTTCATTCCATCTTGAGAAAAGATGGAAAATTGGAGACTCACTGAGGTTGGAAGAGACATTTGAGATGAAGGGACCTTGTCTAGTCCAAGGGCTGTGTCCAGTTGGCTTTTGAGCATCTCCAAGGACAAAGACTGCAATCTCTCTGGGCAACCTGTGCCAGTGTTTGATCATACTGACAGTTGCCCTGTCACTAAGTACCACTGAGCTGAGTCTGGCTCCACCTTCTTTACTCCCCTGTCTGGTTATTTGTATGAATGAGATCCTCTGAGCCCTCTGTTCTCCACATGGAACAGTACCAGCTCTCTCAGTCTCTCCTTGTATGACAAATGCTCCAAGACCTTAATCGTCTTCATAGTTCTTCACTCTGGTAAGTCTATGTCTCTCTTGTACTGGCAAGACCAGCACTGGACCCAGCACTCAGATGTGTCTCATCAAGACTGAACAGAGAAGAAGGATCACCTTCAATCTGCTGGCAACACTGCACCTAAGGAACCTCAGGAGGCTGGCAGTCTTCCTTGCCTCACAGGGGACATCAATGGGTCATGGTCAACTTGGTATCCACCAGGAGCCCCAGATCCTTTTCTGTAAAGCACAACTCCATTCTACCCAAAAAAACTTAAGAACAAGGAACTCAAATGATATTTATTCATGTGCATAATCACAACTTTCTTTTACTGACTTCGATTCAGAAAAACAAAACATCCAACAACCACAAAACAACTGAGGACAGATAGAGTGATTAGGGCTTTGTGTTGGGTTTGTTTGATTTGTTTTTTAATTATAATTAAATTTGCAAATATGAACAGCCAAAATTTGATGCCAAAGACTATGAAAACACAAGCAAGGAAATTGCAAGGATTTAACAGCTGGTTGTCTAGCGTAAAACAATGAAGAAAAAGGAAACTCAAATAAGTAAGCTGTGAATTGATGCAGTTCCCCTTCTTATTCTTGTTTGCAAAGCCACTCACATGGCTTGATGATGTGAGCAGCTCCATGAAGAAACAGGTACACAACAGACCAATACACGCTGAATGACAACTCAATTTTGCTTTTAAGTTTATTGCATTGTTATATTAAGCATTCATATTTACACATAATTCTGAATTATTTAGTTACAATATACTGAAACTGTCATAATGACTCAATTATTCACTTATAAAGACCTTCTACTTTCAAACAGAGTCAAACCCAATTCTCTTACAGGTAGTTTTGGAAGAAAAATAACTACTGAGTGAAAATGCATGCAAAAAATGACAGTAGTTTGGTTATTAACAAGTCTCTCCTGCCTTTCTAACATTCCCTCAAAACATGTATAGCATTCATGTGTTGCATGAAAAACAGTTGGGAATCTCATGAAATCCCCAAAGGATGATAGAACGGTGCTGATTTTTGCTGTGTCAAGTTGCAGTCGAATATACATATGTATATGTGCATATATACATATGTCTCTCAATGTACGTGCATATGTGTGCATGTATAGAGAAGTATATATAAATGCACATACTTACATACACTCACACACCAAAAGTTTCTAGAGGTAAATGTGCAGGCTTACAAACAAAACAAAATACAAAGATACCAGATGAAAGAGTCCTAAGCAAAAAAAGGTAATAAATATTCAGTGAGATATATGGCATTATTATAAAGTGCTCTACTAAAATCTCACTTACTAAAATAATGATAAAAATTATGTTCCTTTTAGCTGATTTATATAATTTGGTAGAGCCATTAAATATTCATTGTGTATCAGTGACTCTATGCTTCCTTTTAAATTTTAAACAAATAGATAAAGTAGAAATTAAAGGGCAAAGCAGCTAAATTAAGTGGTACTATTGGAGCCTTTCAGGCTTTTGTTCTTAAATTCATTAACAACTGCAAATTTTCAAACCCTAGAGCATATAGATTAAGAAATAAAATTCCAATTAAAATTATGAAAGTAAACAAAAGTCAATTTGACTTTAAGGACAATGACAAAGTTTCTATTCTACTTTAAAATAGCGAGGTTTGAATTGCAGATATTACTGAACATCTTATCCTGTGCATTCCCATCCTCTGGCCTCACACATGTGCAATATAGCTCCACTGAAACCTAGTCTCTAGGTCTCACTTCTCCACATTCCATCTAATTTCAAAAGCAACCTGGCTCATATATATTGTTGTATCTTGTCCAGTCTGCTTCACCCTTCTGATTTTTAGCCAAACTTGCAAAAGGCTACATCTACAAGAGCGTAAATATTTTAAACAGCTTTTTGTCATTTCTTCCGTACCACCAGAAGTTAAAAAAAGAAATATGGTAGTATCAAAGAAAAACAACTTCAGGAAATAAAGTGAAACAGCCTCACAACATGAAGTTGTCTTGCTGAATTAATAAGAAAGACGGATATCTGTCCGTATTTCAGTACAGCAATTTTGGTTTTCTTTCCCCCTCTTCTGTTGACGTTACAATTGCTTTACTCAACCATGGCAATTTTTTGTGATTTCCCCCATGGTTTTATGGATAAACCTGTCCTTGTATCAGTAAAAAAACCAAACCCACAACATCAAAACCAGTAAATGGTTACTTCTAATGTCTACTGGAAAGAGCACTAAAGACTAACAATTTAGCTCTGACATTGCAGTTGAATTAAATAGCATGTACATTCAGTTTTCTTCAGGAATCTGGCCCTGAGAGGGCCCCCTTCTCTGTTGTGCAACTCCGCTGGAGTGAAATTCGCCCCATGCAGAGGGTCACCACCTCTTCCTGACCTGCCAACCACTGCTTCGTACCACTTAAGCCCTAATTTGAAGTTAAGTGGGACTTAGCTGGTTCACAGATCTTGTGCTGACTCTCTGTATGGAGGCAAAATTCATATCAAGCCACAGAATTGGCTATGCCTCCTGGCTCACAGTAAATGACAGCATTGTCTCTCTGCTCCCTGGCAAGAACTGAGAGATACTGAGCTGCCTAACTCATTATATTATTCAATAATATATTCCCTACAACTGGAGGAAAAGAGAGAAATAAAACCTAAGCTAATAAAAATCATAACAGCTGAGCAAGAAAGCAAGTTTTCAGTACACTACCTGGCACACCACCAATATACATATTCATGAGCTACATGGTAAAGAATGTACTGAGAGAAAAACAATGTCCTCAGTTGCACTTCAGCAGTTTCCCTCATTCAACACCAGAGTCTCACGTTCTGGATATAAAACACTGTTACCTGCAGATTCAGTGCAATTTCCCCTTTCCAAGGCACTTAAAATTATCTAAAACCTGAACTGTGAACATGAGAGTGTAAATTCCTGTTCCCTTATTTTTAAGATGTGATCTGACATTTCCATCCTGTCAAACGCACCTTTACTAGCAGGTTTTTTTGGCTAGTGTTCTGGCAGTACAGGAGTTAAGGAAGAGTATTCCGTTTATGTTTTCTTCTGAGTGGCAGCTTCTAAACTATTCCTGTTCACTAGCATAGCCACTGCCCCACTTAATTGATTTGTAAAAATCTCTGTCCTTTGCAGACCCATCAGAGATTTACTTGCCAGGCACAGGTAAATTTAATTGTGCCAGGAGGCTTCATGTATATGAGTGTCAGATAAAAATATCAGTTGTTAACTACATATTCTGTGTAATCTTATCTTTGCTTTGAGTTCCTTTTAATAGAGTTTAGCTGCAATACTTCTAGACATGCTTTAAAAAGCATTAGCGCAAAAAAGTGATCTGGGTCGCTGAAGCCAATCTCCTTTTATTTGTTGAATAGCAGCAAAACCAAGACATCTGATATCAGGTATTTATTTTTATAGATGTTTCACTTCTCATGCTGAAGCAGATATAAATGTGGTCATAAAATCATGAAACCAATACAGTAATGTGCCAAGTGTAGGAGTAAAAGCATTCTAATCATTTGGCTTGGATGCAATTCCCCGATTCCTATCTTTTTATGAAGCAAAACCCTAACTGGTAATGCTCTAAAAATTAGTGTACAATCCCCTCCACAGTTTCCCACATTTCTCTTCCATTCTAGAAAATCACCTATAAATAATTTTAACCAATTATTGAACATGGGCATTTTAACCTTTCTTTCTGCTCAGTACAGTTGATACACAAGACAAGCTCCAAGCATCAGATGTTGATAGAGTGAGCATGTTTCTTGCACAGTGGCTTGTCCTTCTTGGAGAAGAAAGTCTGACCCTCCAAACTGTCACTACATACCTGAAATGGAATAAAAAAGAAAAGATCACCCAATTCAGATGAATGAATGACACCATACATTATTCAGAATGCCAAATCATGGCATTGTTCTACCCAACAAATATATTCAAAGAACAAGAATTACCATCTTTTCCTTAGGGATACTTTTTTTTGATGTAATACTAATGGTTGATGTAAGCATAATCTTCCTTTGAACAGGTTCTTAACTGGAAGCAGAGTTAAGTTCAGCATTTAAAAATAAATATATTCAATCATTAGGATTGGGGTTTCTTTTTTTTTTTTTTTTTGGCTACAGTGTCTTTATTTCAAAAGCACTCTCACTACTTTAGAAACACAGTCCCTTCCTGTACCGCCTTCAGTGCTTGCTCTGAGGAAGCAGACATCAAGGGTTAAATGGCAGGACACATGGCTGCAATCCTGGCAGACTCCTCTGGACCAGTGCCAAAGGCTCACAATAGCAACACACCTCCACATAACTGGAGAAGTGCTTTTTGTTTGGGCTCAGAGGACTGAAAGAGGTTGTGGCTGTTAACTGTCACATCAGTCAGGTTTGCACAAGCACTGCTGCCATGGGTTTGTTTAAAATGTAGACTAGCTTTACTTACTGAGCATACAAAACAAGTGTCATGCCAAGTGTGGCCCAAGGCTTCAAGAAACCTGTCTCCGGCTTCAATGGGAAATTCACAGCCATGGCACATAGTACCAAAGAGGGCATAGTAATCTGCAAATAAATACAAAGAGATTTGAAAGGTGAAGCATATGCAGAAAAGCAAGACTGACCCTTTGAAACAAACCTTTGTGCTTTTCTTTCAATGGCAGTGGGTTTTCACTTGTCGAGATTTATAACACTGGCTACACTGAATAAAAAGCTCCTAGATCAAAAGACTGGGACCCTCTTCTTTCCTTGTTAATTCAGTTCTCATCCCCTTTCTTATACTTTCATTTGAGCAATCCTGGTGTTGCATTTTCTTGAGATCATTAGCACGCTCAGGGCGAAAAATGCACTCCTTGCAGAGCACCCAGGTGGGTTCTATGTGCTCCTTACCTTCTCTGCAGGTATGCCTTGAAAGCATAGCCTAGCTGTTCACACAACAGATCTCCTCAGTGAGTAACAAACCCCTGCCTACATTCTGGCACAGTATTTGCCCCACACCGCACAATACAAAATCATGCAATCATTAGGCTTCTGTCCTAAACAGGGTCTAGCAAATTGGATCAAGTCAGAATAGTTTGCTAGCCACTGGAGCTTATTAAAAAAAACAACCAACCAAAAAAGCCAAACACAAAGAAAAATATCCACACGACCAAAAAAAACCCCAAACAAACCAAAAACAAACCAGAGGCTTTATGCAATATATTTATTGCATTAAACAGCAAGTGTCAGTAGGGTGAGGATGGTTATTAGTGACTGGATTCACTGAAGGGTATTCGCACCATTCATTTTTATGCGCTGGATTGACTTGGTACCTCTGGAGGCTCCCCTGAAGTCATCAGAGTAAAGCTCCTCCAGCAGTCCCAGAGAGCAAGGACCAAAATTGAAAGCACTGAACTGACCATACTCTCCACCGACTGCAAAGCTCGAGAAAGAGAGAGCAGGGCAGACTCGCAGAATAGAATCATGTATAAAGTTGTGTGGGAGGCACTGACACCTAACCCTACCCCCATGGTCTTGGTGTGTGAAACTTGCTATGTGAAACTGTACGTAGAGCCATCTCAGGGTCTACAAGTCATGATAGCCCTCTGCTACCCACCTGGGCAGACCCAAATTTCATAGAATCATAGAATGGTATGGGTTGGAAGGGACCTTAAAAATCACCTAGTTCCAACCCCCCTGCCATGGGCAGGGTCACCTCCCACTAGACCAGGTTGCTCAAAGCCCCATCCAACCTGGCCTTCAACACTGCCAGGGAGGGGGCAGCCACAGCTTCTCTGGGAAACCTGCGCCAGTGTCTCACCACCCTCACAGGAAAGAATTTCCTCCTAATATCCAATCTAAGTCTAACCTCTTTCAGCTTGAAACCATTCCCCCTCATCCTATCACTCCATGCCCTTGTAAAAAGTCCCTCTCCAGCTTTCCTGTAGGCCCCCTTCAGGTACTGGAAGGTGCTATAAGGTCTCCTCGGAGCCTTCTCTTCTCCAGGCTGAACAACCCCAACTCTCTCAACCTGTCTTCATAGCACAGGTGCTCCAGCCCTCTGATCATCTTCATGGCCTTCCCCTGGACTCACTCCAACACCTCCACATCCTTCTTATGTTGGGGACTCCAGAACTGGACACAGTACTCCAGATGGGGTCTCACATGAGTGAGGTAAATGGGGAAAATCACCTCCCTTGACCTCCTGGCCACACTTCCTTTGATTCAGATCAGGATATCGTTTGCTTTCCAGGGTGCAAGCACACACTGCTGGCTCATGTTGATTTTCTCATCCCAACACCCCCAAGTCCTCCTCAGGGCTGCTCTCAATCCATTCTCTGCCCAGCCAATATCTGTGCTTGGGATTGCCCTGACCCATGTGCAGGACCTTGTACTTGGCCTTGTTGAACTTCATGCAGTTTGCATGGGCCCACCTCTCAAGCCTGTCAAGGTCCCTCTGGATGGCATCCCTTCCCTTCAGCGTGTTGACCACACCACACAGCTTGGTGTCATCTGCAAACTTGCTGAGGATGCACTTGATCCCACCATCCATGTCGCTGACAAAGATGTTAAGCAGCATCAGTCCCAGTACTGACCCCTGAGAAACACCACTCATCACTGATCTCCATTTGGGAATTGAGCCATTGACTACAACTCTTTGAGTGCAACCATCCAGCCCAAGTTGTCTGGCCTTTTCCACTTATTTCAACTCTCAAACATCCCATTCTAAGGAGGAAACATTTTTTTCTTGCACAGAAGACAACAGCATTAGTGCTATAACATGATAGAATTTGGGATCAGCATGCTACCATGCCAAATACACAGTGTCATGCAACATTACATGTTCGTAGGATGAACTACAGACACAGTGACAACTATAATGAAGCTTTGGACTCTATCCTTAACAGTAACTGACTCATTAAAGGAAATCAGATGTCAGGGGTTATTTTCAAAGAGCCTTATAAGGAGTGGCAAGCAGGGTACAAGGAGGTTTTTTTTCTCTACAAGATTATACAGATCTGCTGAAGTTCTAGTGCTTACTGCAGCAGAGGCAACAGAGACTTGGCCCATGTGTCAAGGTCAAGAGAGAAGTCCTGCTTTGGTTTAGTAAGACAGTGCTTTGAATGATGACCTCAAAAAGCATCATCATAGGAGACATTTCAGCAGGACAGGGAACACAAGTGCTCCTAAGAAGCAAAGGCCTTGATGGCTGTCAGTGGCAAGAAACAGCTTCACCAATCGCCTTCATTAATCCATGCTACTAGGATGAATTTGCAAGTGTTTAAGCTCAAGAAAGACAACAAAAATGCCCAATGGTAGAAACACCTGTGTCCAAAATCCCTGAAGGACACAGTCTCATGACCATACTGTTTCAGCTCTTTGCATTCACGTTCATACAGAATCTTTTAATGATATTTTCCTGGTGCCAGTAGTTAAAATCTTTTGTAAGTTGGCCTGTGGTTTGTGTTGATATGTTTATTGACTTTTCTTCTGAAAAAAGGGCAATAGATAAGGCAGAATGAAGGGCGTCAGCTTTCTTTTACTTTTGCATGCTTGAACTGCGATACCACAAAAGACTTCCAAGGCAGACTTCTCATACAGTCACATATCAATGCTTCCTGCTCACCGCATTTTCAAAACTAGGTTACTAATTCTGCACTTTAAAAAAAAGTTCAAAGTTGTAGATATCTGCACTTTTAATTTAATTTTAGCATCAACATCCAAAACCAGAATGTTTTGCAGATTAAACCCCCTTAATACTAATAGCTGATGCTGTTATAATTCCAAATACAGATTTGAAATTAGAACCCTCCTTTGCACTAGGAAGAAGGAAAGTTGGCAATGACATTTACTCTTTATTTCTTTAAAATTAGTCATAGACTCTTAACTCCAGCTGGACTGAAAGTCTTTGAAGAATGAATATATCTCAAATTAACATCTAGTTGGAGAGCCAGAGACATTACAATGTATCACTGCCAATAACACTTCACAGAATGTGTCTACATTAACTTGTGTTATCAATTATCTCAGAAATAGACTTTGTGAGGAGTGTAGTATTCTCTGTATTTTATCCCAGTGTTTCCTGCTCACAGTATAGAAAAGTGTGCACTTGTGCAAGGGAGTCCTAACTGTAGCACAAATCAATGCACCACACAACACATGGGTCATTTGGTGGCAGGAACAAGAATTCAATATTAGCAGAACAAACCCAGTCACGAGCTTTCCACCCAAAGGGGAGTTATCGATTCCTCCAGTACTATTTTTGAATCATCAAATGGGTCCAAGATTAGGGGCTTCAGATTGCTTCAGGATGAAATTTCACTGTGCTGTCACACTGGAGGATGCTGCTCATATATCCATTTCCTCTGCTGCCCCACAAATTCAATAGGAGCAACACGTTACCCCACTTGTGTCACTGAGTTAGCAAATAACCTATTGTGTCCTTTTGTATCTGCCAACACCTCATTAAAGCTGCTCTGACAGAGAAATTTTAGATAAATGTTGCCTGCTTTCTTCATCCTTTCAGTATCTAGCACTCTCCATGGCACCTGCTGGAAACAACTGTGGGATCAACTCAAACGGAAATCTTAGCTCCAAACAGGTCATTAGGATTTCATGCTAGATCTCTTCCTGGTCAATCTATTTCCACCTCTAATATAAACTATAAAGCTCCTTACAGGAGAAGGAGAAACATAGAAAAGGTTGGGCTGATGCTTCTAACATGGATGTAAACTGCACTTCTGTTTCTTTTCCATTTTGTGGGAATTGTTTTTCAAATACTATTTCTTTCCTAGTTCAGAAGGGTACATGGAAAGTTTTAAACAAAATAGGAAACCAACATAAATAAAAAATGTTCATATTAATCAAAGATACGATTAGCTGGAAGTGCTAAAACCAAACCAGAATCCCTCTGAACTTCCAAGCTGCATCTTTCATGTTATGTTGCTCATCAGGCTTTCAAGTGCTATAATCGTATCACTGTATTTTCCCCCTGACAGCCTTTTTTTTTNAAAACACCTTTTTTTTTTTTTTTATCCCAAGCTTATGTTTAACAGATGTTATCCTTGATCCTGCAAAAAATTTCCTGGACAGACTGCTTACTCTTGGAATTCCCTCCTGGCTGTGAACAAGGCTACTCAGAGTAAAACACATTACTCCACTGGCATTTGCTTGTTTAGTAAGTAAGCAGATTTACATAAACTCCAGATTAAAGCCAACCAGAAAGTCACCCTAAAACTAACACTTTGCTGTATCACCAATAACTACAGCTGAGGGCTTAACAGGAACAAGTGAAAACAGTGACAGCCTGGTCCTTCCAAAGTTGATGAAGAAATTCTCACCAACTTCTGCTGCAAACTCTGTGTCTGTAGCATTTGTTGCTGGTTTGAATTGACATACTAAAGTTACATGAATTTGACACTTTTTCTGAAGCGAAGCTTGAGAAAAAGGAATTATTATTTTTTCCAAGCTTATTAAGGTCTGCTTCCCTGCACAGCCACAGTAAGGTTTGGTTGTGTTGGTTCTTACCCGTCTCACAGTAGGGATCGCCGTCTTCTAAGTGGAAGACATTATTGCGGATGGGGTTATGACAGGCCACACACACAAAGCAGGAAACGTGCCAAGTTTGTTTCAAAGCATTTATTACTTCCTGCAGGGATTAGAAAAAGTGTTATTAACACATTATTTTGATGTGATGACTAGACTGTGGTGACCGTGCCTCCACACTTGATTAATTTCAAGAATAATTTGTTTCCTACTGATATTCTGAAAACGGGTTGTGCATGCAATCTCTGCTGGTGTTAAACTTAACAAGGTGCTTTATTTATGGTACACCTCCTTATTTGTCATAAGTAACATTCCATATTTTTGAAGGTTCAGCATAGAGTTGGACAGATTTAACAACTCATTTGTTCACCTTTTCAATTTTAATTAAGATCTTACCCATAACGGTCCTTTGAAATAAGAAAAGCAGCATCTCTGATATCTCCTCAAGTCTGTGAACAGTTAATCAGAAGACATCACATAGAAAATTATGACTGCTCTGTGTTGTTTTGGAAGATGCTATAGTGCCAAATATGACTTGAGATTCACGCTGCCAGAGCCCTGTGTGACCGCAGTTACACAAGAGCCCAGACATATTGCTGTCTACAGTAAAGCAGCAGATGATCAGCTGGTGGGCTCAAGTTGGTGCCGAGTAGGATAATGCTTCTTTCTATCTACATTACCACTGGGAATATTTCAATACTTCACATCTAGCCAACGAGCATGTTCCCCTGCACTCAGCTTAGTTAAGGAGGATTATTTATTTTTCTTCCCCAAATGACTCCAATTTTGTAAAAAGCTGCCAAATAAGAGCATTTTGCTCAAGAAAATTTAGTAATCACAACAGCTACAGAACAGCTTCATGAAAACAGGAGCTTAACTTGGAAAAGCCAAGGAGACTACAGCATCTTTTCTCAAAAAGACTGAAAAGGCTCAATATTAGAAGAGCCAAAAACATGTTCTGTACGTGATAGGAGTTGAAAAGGTATGCAAGCTTGGGAGAATGTAAATTGGGCCAGATAAAAGGGAATTTCATTACAGAGAAGCACTGTGGATATAGTTCCCACTGAAAAACAGGCCACTTGCTTGACACTTACCCCAAGGATCTTCCTCTGGCACTTTGAACACTCAGGGGCAAAGAACTTCTCATAGCAGACCTCGCAGTACAGGGCTCCTTTCTCTTCCACAAATCCAATGTAAGCCATGGAGGTTTTGCAATGAGCACAATTAAACTCCTCTGGATGCCATGACTTCCCCAAAGCTACCAGGAAGGGTCCTCTGATTAGAAAGAAGAGATTTTGTCAGCAAATGTCCCTGGGTTGGCTCCTGAAAAGCTGTTAATAGGCTTAACCTGTGATGCCTCTGTGCCATTACTGCACTGTTCAAAAACATATACTGCTTCATCCCTCTTTCTTCCTACAGGCTCTAAGAAAGCATCTAGTGCTGATTGTATATATTCCTACTGAACTATCTCCGGGAAACACCTGACCACAATAAGTACTAATTCTCTTCACTTCACTGCATTTCAGAAATCTTATTTTATAACTACGTTAAATACAGTGCTGAGTTGGCTGCTAAGGAAGAGAAGTAGAAGAAGGATGTTCCCTGTGTTCCAAATTATTTCCATCTATTGCAAAGAGGTATTTGACTCAACGATATGATCAGCTCTCTTTCAGCATGCATTTGTATCAAGGCCACAAATATTCAAGTAGACTTGATTCCATTAAGAGCTGATAACATCAGTTTCTTGTGAGATAAAAATTCAATCACTGTCCTTATTGAACAAGTTTGTTACAGGATAACCCATCCCAGCTGTTTGGGGATTATTTTTTACTATTTTTTTTAGTGGGAGGGGATGCTGTCCTTTTTTTTGTTTGTTTGTTTCTTTTTCCTTCAGAAGCTAGCTAAAATAAAACCATTTTCTGCAAATACAGAGCCTCCCTTATTATTTGCAAACACAAAATAATGATGCTTTTAATAGCATTTGTCTGGCTAATGCAACAATAGAAAAGATAAACCTTTCTCAGTCAACAAAAAATTCTCAGTTTGTAACTCACAAATCCTAGGCATATGCCATTGCAACTGTATTAATTTGAAAACATATTCAGCATGCCAATTTCTTTAATGAACATATTTACTTTAATGAGGTGCCTCCAATGTCCCACCAACACTCAACCTTCCAGAATTTAGGTTTCAGGTGAACTTTGTGGTTCAAGTTCATTTCCCTCATCAGATTTCCCATTATTGCAAGAACAATAGAGATGCCATTCTTTCAGTAATGCACCACCTTTTTCTTATCATATGCACTGCAAAAAAAGTGTAAGGTACTAATATCACCACCCTGTTGCTAAGCATTTTTTTTTAAATCAAGTAAGTTATAAGAACATTTTTGTGTAAGGTTCTCATATGAACAAAGCAACAGCAATAGAAATGAAAAAAAAAAAACCAACACAAACAAACAACCTTAAGATTTGTTTCCAGGGTTATACTGACTGTAAGATGGGAATATAAGAAGGCATAGGGCAGGGGGCAACTTCAGTGAGAGCAGGGGGTAATTATTCTAATTTCTTTTCTACGGTTTCTCTGGAGATGCTATGTATTTTCAACAGGATGAGAAGTCAAAGATACTGGGCTCAAAACAGATTTAGGACAACTCACACACCATCTGAGATGACGAACATATTTGATCTGAAACAGTTTCTTCTATTCACCTCTGATTATTGGGGAGAAAGCAGTGAAAAAGAGCTCCTGGAGAGCAGCTCGTAGCCCTTTAAGGAGGGAGCCGGGCTCGAGTGCAGCTCTCTGGCCCCCACTCCCAGCGGATGCCTGAGCAGTGCAAACACTGACCTAACCTGATACCCTCCCGCCGCCCTACAAGCACCTTTTTACATCAATGCCCTTTCAGTTATGTACTGATCAAACAATACAAGCCCTTATGTACAACAAAGTGCTCTCAGTGCACCATGTCAGCACAGGCTAATTTAACAGATTCATTAACACGGGACTGACACTGAAGAGGCTCTCCTGGCTCCAGGTAGGATTGAGTTTCTGGCCATCTGCACCGAAACGATAGGCTCGGTTAGCTCTGCAATGGAAAGCAAGTATGCTAGAGACGGGAGGGGAAGGAATTTTTACAACATCTGCTGCATTTAGCTCTCCTGAGTTTACAGCTCTGACATGTTGTGGTTAGCCATTCAGGACAGTGTACAGGAACCCAGACGGATGGGGAACAGCCCGAGAGTGCATCTAAGGAGTTCCTTTCCCAAAGTCCCCACGCAGCTGTGGCTGTGCCCTGCACAATGTCTCCGAGGTGTTCCATTAGCAGGCTGGCTCCCTGTGCACATGTGTCCAGAAGAACGCTTCCTAAATACAATTTTACTTTTAATCAGGCTGTAGTTTAAACACATCAAGCTGACACTGCAGCTTAATGATGCCAGCAACTTAAAAGCTGCCCCAAAGCATGTGGAAGAAAGAAGAAAAAAATAAACACCTGCCATGTAAAATACACTAAAGCATGGTATTCAGAACCTGAAGGTGTTCCTGGTCTCTGCATGTTTTCGCAATCGAAACGATACCTTCCAGTAATGAAAGGTATTTATTTGCTGTATTCATTTGAAAAGGAGTTTAAAGCTCCGATTTGTGTAAGGGAGCCGCATGCTCCCTTAGGCTCACACTCAGGCAACCTGATAGGAAATAGCTAGGGCATGAAATGCTAGGAAGATGGCTGAAGATGGTTTCATCCTTCCTTTCCCATTTAAAAACAAAAAATTGAAATTGCACATGAACTGTCAACTAGAACATATTTTTAAAGGTGGTGTAAAACCCATGTTCCTTCCATCCAAAGATATGGGATGATCCAACTTGAAACAGTTGGCTATGAATGTGCCTCTATCCCAGGCATTACCATCTAGACCACATGAACCAAACTCATAGGTGGAGGAAAATAGTAGTAACTATTTTTTTAAGAGATTCTGATGTATTTACAACAGTATTTACAAAATCTTATGCCTCAAAGGATCACTAGGTACAAAAATTTGGTAGCCACCAAAATAGGGGAAAATTGGAAGGAGAAGTAAATAACATATAGGCAATATAAGCGTAATTTCACTGTATTTACACTTGTAATTAAATAAGACTTCATCAGTATGGTCATGATGATTTAGTATGCTGATAATCTAGCTTCTCATGTGGCTTTTATTATGATAGCAACTCAGAACTGAAATGGTGGTGGAGAGATCAAAAGTACTTCCACATTTGTTAGGTAGGCTAATCGCTTTACAGTTAACCCTACTGCAGTCTACACTCTGGGAAGTTCCTTTTTCTCCTCACTTGAAAATGCCACGATATATAATTTCTGTATAGAAGATGCTGAAGGGAAGCATCATTTGCACTTTCTCCCTTGTGCCTTTAAAACAATTAAGCTGTATGAAAAGGTGACAAAACCAAATCATCATTCACAAGCAGACACACCAAAGAATATATTCTGACTGGAGATCCAGGGAAAACGCATGTGGACTTCAAAGGGAGAGCCAACTCTGCACTGCAGCAGCCAGTGAGACTGCTCAGGAACCAGAAGTCTTCGTCAGACCAGTCTTCGTCAGACCATCATAGCAAGTAGATCATGGGAAATAGAATTTGCCTCCAACTTTGATTCTTTCAGACATCAAAAAAAAAAAGCTTACTTAATGAAGCTTTGGAAAAAAAATGTAATCTTCAGACAATCAAGGTATGAATAATTAAAGACATATTTAAAAGTAACAAGATGTCTCTTAGAAATGGTTTTGGCTCAACCAGCCATGGTTATTCTATGCCCGAGTGTAAAGTAACCAACTCCACAATGCATTTTAGCTTTAAAACAGATGTACAATGCAATGTCACTTGATCCTCCTAGCTTTTCATAGGTAAGGCTAACACTAAGGGCAAGAAGTGTAATTATGCTAAAACTTGAATTCAAAATGCCATTGCAACCTTTCAAATTCAGTGTATGCTGCTAACAGGAGGCATATTTGGCATTGATTAAAGTACATCAACTCATCCTCAAATGAAACAATGCTTCCTTTTAATAATTGAGGTGGCATTTAACATATGAAGAAGTATAAGGATTTAAATACCACCAACAAATTACAAAGAAGTTAGCATGGGTGTCAGTTACTATTCATGAGCAAGTATCACAATAGGCAATAATGACTTAAGTACTATCAAGTAGGGTTTCACAGCTTCTCCTCATGCAGCCACTAGGTTGCTCCATGGACCAAAACACTTCCCTACTTACAGGGTGGCAGCTTATCCCCTTTTTAATGGCAATCAAAGCAGGGAGAAGCAGCAAGCAGTTTAAGGGCCTAGAGAGGTTGGCTGCTCAGGAGTGACCTACAGACTATGCTGTGAGACCCCTCAGCACAGAGCATCAGTGAACCCTGGTAAGCCACAGATGCCTTAAAAGGCACTGAACTTTCTTGCATGAAAGGTGTAGCATATAGTGGATTTGCTATGTTTGCATTCAATTTTAAACTGAAATGATGGTAACAAGAAGGAAGGTGCATGGTTGCTTGCATATTATTTACTAGACACAAATTCCAAGCTCTCCATTGCCCAGGGAACAAAAAAGTCAGAATACAGACAGATTATACAGGCTAAACTGTTCAACGAATCAGATGAATCTAATCCAGAAAGTGTGTACACCTTTTTGATATTAACCTTCCATTTTGCTGTGAAGAAAAAATCTGGATTAGAAAATATGTACACCTATGCTGGGAATTTGTATTTTTTTTCTGTTGTTTCAAGAGGATTCAGGTCATACATTTTTATTACTTGACATATACAATGAAAGTAGGAAAAACCTCTGCAACACTTCACAGATCAGTTAGCAAAAAGTCCTGTAAAGTTAACCCGATCTTAACTGAACTGGTAGCAAACTATGAGAAAAGCAATCTAATGGAAGCAAGCAAGCTGGACTCACTTCATCTGTAGAGATCAATTGACTGATTTTCTGATGTATAATCCAAGCAAAGGCTCAAGAAGCTGTAAAATGCCAAAGCAGAAAGCCTCATTTTCTATTATTCTGAATTAAATTTATACAGCTCATAGAGCTCCTCATTTTTCAGAACTCACTTTTCTAGTCAAACATCTGTCTGTCTTAAACCATGGTGAAACATAGTGCCAGCTCTCCTATTTTGTTCACTGAAAACATGGGACATAGATGAATAAAAAAGAAATATTACAATGCATTACTTTCTCCTTGTAATTCAACAACACAGATAACTGAACAAGCATGAAAACATTTAAAAAAATAAATTTCTTCCAATAATCACAAGAAATCTCTGCCTTAGGGAAGAAATAAAATTCAAGGTAGATGAAAATCAGGATGATTTGCAGATTGACACAAGAAGTGTTTACAGTTCCCTGGATGAGACAATCATGACTAATTGTCAGAAGTCACTGACTGAACAATGCAACCCAGATGCAATTCTTCCTCCACATGAAATTCTGGCCAACAATAGGATATTTTAGGGGCTCAGCAGAATTTGTTTAGCTTAATCTCATTTGGCAAACTTGTTTTTGTGTTGTTTAACTTTTTATACCCATGTCATACAAGTCAAGGACACTAGCTACAATAATATCCAGAAGGCAGAGAGCCCACTGAAGATCTTTAAATCTAACATTGTAGGAAATTATTATTAATCCAATCCTACCAATTGCTAAGCCTCTATTCCTTGCTTTTCTTATATGGATGGACCCTGCTATTTTTCTTCTCAATTAGAAATCCTGGTTTACATCGACATTTATGACAAGTTAGTCTTTATCAGACTGCACTCACTCATTGGTTTTCAGTTTGCTAATCTTCTCAATTTTGTTGGAATGGGTGTATAAGTGAAAACAAAGTTGCTTACTTTTCTTTGGTTTTACTTTTGCTCTACTCCACCCAGCTTTCTGGTTCTCAGTAAAACAGCTTGTAAGGCTGTGACTGTTAGCAGTTCACAATGTTTTCCTCAATCATTACTCTCATTCTCAGTTTTGTTAGATAAACCATGCATGAAAAGAGTGTTCTGCATTATTGAAATGGAGCCTTAAAACACTTGTGACTAAGGAATCAAAACCCACAAAAGCAAAACAAAGCCCTGCTGTCAGAGGCTGAAGGATAAATAGATACAAACCTAATGACTTGATCACAGTGTGCACACATGGGAGTACGCTTTCCTGCAGGAATATGCTCTGCCCTCTGAACCAAGGTGTCTTGCTCAGTTAGCTGAGGTGCTGTTGCAAATTTTTCACTTGGGTCAGTTGTTTCAGGTGGTTTAATACTGTTTGATGTCCATCCACTGGCAGGAGCTGGGGAAAGAGTGTAAAAAGCATTTAGAAGACCATTCTTTCAGTACCAAATAAATTATTTTGAAATATAAGCAACCAGCAACATTTGCCTAACATCTCTGTCCAGTGTATACCTGCCTATTTAAAGGAACAAATTAAAGAGCACTTATTTTCCCCTCCTCGTCCACCAAGTAAGTCCTGTCTACTTTATGAAATGTCTGTGAAATAACACAGAATGGTTTTGGCTACCTTGTAGAAGTAGTGGACAAATTTCAACATACTAAAGAAGTTAGGCGAAAGAATATACAACCTGTGAAGGCATTATTTTGCTTTGGACACAAAAGCTGAAGCCAAGAATATCCGTGTATGAACAGAGACAGGAGTATATGACATACCTACTCAAAACATTTTGCAGCGAGTGCAATAGATCATACATCATTACTAACAGATTAAACAAGAGTACACATTCAATATAACATGTACAGGATCCTAAAATGCAGTACTGTATAAGGCAAACATATTTCTAAATCAAATTTAAACACTAGTCTAGATGATTACATACTGTCAATATGAAGCGCTCCAAAGGCGACATTCACATCCTCTGTAAAAGATCTGACACTGAAATAAAAACCTGATGCTTTCAGAAATTACACATTCACACACTCCCATTTGTACTCAGGTTTTTAGAGTTGTAGAATAGACATAAGCTTTTACAGAGTATGAAAAACGCATTTACAGACATGAAAGGCACAGATGATACTGTTGCCAAGGGTAATGAAGAAACAAACAGTCCTCTGCTTTTCTTTCTCTTCTACTCATATATGTACCTTGGTAACGCACAAGCTACAGCAACATGAGTTTATGGGAGCAGCTATTCCTGTCAAGTGGAGAATTCGTTTACTTTTTCAAGTATACTAAAAACCCCCACATTTCCACAGCCTTTTGCTTGTAACCACACACAAGAGAAACCAGGAGTGTTCACGTGGTGTCCTGGCTTTAGCGCAGCCGTACTAAGCCTTGTAAATAAAAAATTGAAATTAAGATCAAAGTGGAAGCTCAGAGAGAAACAACCAAGCAATGACAGACGTCAGACAGCGCAGGATGCTGCTTCTGTTGCAATGATGCAGCTCACCAACACAAGGTCAGGGCACTGGTATGTAGGCTTTGCAAAAAAACCTAGTTTGTAGAGCTGTTAATTTTTGTGCTAGTCTTCTCTCTCAGCTTTCATATAATCTTCCGGGGAAAAGATGAAAAATCATTTATCATTATCTCCCTTAATGTAATGCTGATCAGCCTTTGCCCTACAGAAAAGTTGCAAATACCAAATACCTTGCATTCTCTGCTCAAATGGAAGTGGCATATGAATTCACAAAGACAAATTTAAGTGACAGTGAACATACAGGAAATTCAAGAGAAATGCCAATCCCTTGCTATTTACAGAAGATAGCCACACACTACACAATTTAACCAAAAGAAACAAAATCCCCCTCTAATCATGCATATTTGTAGGCTAAGGCAACACAGCTGGAAAAGAAATCCTTTTAAACAACAATATTTTTGTACTATAATTATGCTTGGTATTAATCCACTGATATGGGCTCAATACCTACTTTTGCTTACTCTTTCTCTGTATGAAGAAGCAATGTAGTCATACATCATTTTTGCTAACTGGCTGGTTCATCAAATTTTCTCAAATCACAGACTCAAGACTGACATATGTTTGAATCCCTTTCAGTATCTGAAGTAGCAAAAAAGTATTCCAGTTTATTGGGGTTTTTTGTTGTGTTTTTGTTGTTTAGTTTTGGTTTTAAAATGAGACTATTAAATATATTTAATGTATAATTAATTAATTTGCAGTATCTTGAAAAAATAACATCATTCTAGGAACATTCAGCATTCCTGAGTAGAAAGTATTTAGGAATAAAAGTACTTGATCCTGAACAAGTCGCTCTGTTACTGTAGCTCATTTAGGTTATAAATGCCTGCTAAACTGAAAACACGGGAACAGATAAAAATGGGAAAGGTGGCAGAAAGGCTTTGAAGACATGAATAAAAGTGGTCTTGATTAATAGCACTTTCCTCCTTCGTCATCACACATGGCCTTCTAATTTTCAGGTCCCATTTCACGAGAAGACAAAAATACACACTGTAACCGAATCTGTTTGAAGACTGCTTTTCCATAAATCAGATTGCAGCACAGATTCTAGTACATTGCTAATTTCTGTTTGAGTTATCTGCTGAATCCCAAAGCCCATTCAAACAGATCAGCTAGCTCTTGTTTGCACTGTGCAGTTAAAAAAAAGTCCTTTTGCTTCCTCACAGGCGGGGGGGAAGTACAAACACCACAGTTATTCCCTTTTCTTTGGTCTCATTACAGCTTTCATTAATGCTGTTTTTATGAATGATGCTTTTCTGAACGCTACCCAACTTTAAAGTGACTACTGGCCAGGAGCAGGATTTGTCTACATAAACTTTCTCTCAGAGTTGTTAGACAAAGTAATTTCTGAGCTATTGAAAGCACTAAAAAAGGAGAGAAGGAGATAGTCCATCAGTCTGGGAAATAACTTGGGTCTATTAATGACTCTATGTTAAAAAAAAAATTCTCTTTTAAGGGAATGATACTATAAACCACACAAATTGGTACTGCGTTAAGCAAGAGGTGTGGCCTAAGCAAAAACAAGCTGGGCATTTCATGTTAAGGACCAGCGAATGGTCCCATTCTGCTTCCACTGAAATGGGTGAACTTAAGTTCAGGCCTCCAGAAGACTCAGTGGGATCACAGCCACAATGCAAACATATCAAACAGAATAAGGGGAATAACAAATAAGCCCTAAGCCTTCAGATACTTTTATATTTGCTGGAATATTTTTGGATACTGGATAAAACACTAAGTTCTAAAAGGCCTTTCGCCTGTCATTTGTAAATTTATGTCACTATTTGGTCTATTATGATGGAAACAATACCTGGATGACCGCAGATGCCACCATCAGCAAAGAACTAAGAGAGGAAAGATTGTTTTCTGTTAAAAAAAATGCTTAAAAAGCAAGTCCCTAAAGCATTTTATTAAATACTCTCTTCTTCCATCTCTAGAGGCTAGTGCAAAGCCCTGCCCCTGCTCACAATTTGTCCCCACAGCACTCTCAAGGAGTATTTTTCTCTTTGCTGGTATTCGCATTAAGACCTTGCTGGTCTTGCACAGTATTATTTCCCTCTATTCCCGTTCTGAAGTGGACTCAAGTTTCAGTTCAGATTTTTCATCCTAAAGAAGAGGAGCCAGTCTGCTTCCATTGCCTTTAGATCCATATTCTCATTAAAGAAAACACACCAGTAAATTTTCTTTGTAAACCTTCTACAGTTGTTCTGCTAGTTGGTTTTTTTTCACCATAGATCATTCTCCCTTTCTCACGGCTTGATTTGCCTCAAGCTTTCATCTTCCTCATTCCCATCTGAACAACAGCCTGAGGAGAGCTTTTATTGCCCACTTGTGTCTTTCTGAAGGCGAGAAATATGCCTTTAACACTCCAGTAATTTTAGCAAAGGTTCATTACACCCACTGCAACCCACAGAGCATTTTTTTCTTCATGGTGGTATTTTTGTTTGTTTTGTCTTTTTTTGTTTATTTGTGTTTGTTTTTTTTTAATAAAAAACCCTTTTATTAGTTCCCGACGTAAAATCTATATGAATGTTCAGTCTTTTTTTCAACAGTATTCCACCTCTTGTAGCTATAGATTTTCAAATATTAGGCATATTTTCTTGTTTAGATGAACATTGATGTTTCCTAACTATTCCTTGTACTTAAACAGCAAGTTAACTCCCGTGCTGGACAAGATGTTTTTTCTGCAAGCAGAGAGGAAGGGGACACTCTCAGAGTTCCTCCATTCTACTCCTCTCCTTTCTCTACCCTATTCCCTTGGAAACCTTTCAGATTGAAACACAACAACATGATTTCAAGAAAAACATCAGGCCCTGAAAAATCATTCAGGTGTTTTTCCTTGCAATGAGAACCATTTACCAGGGCACACCAGTAAAAACAAGGTAGGTACAAATTATTACACTCAGTCTAAGCAAAGACCTCTTGACTCTCGGCAATCAGTTTGAGCCCTCCTGTGATTTGTGCTTTATACTTTGCTTTTTACATTTTACAGATACGATTTTGGATCCCATCATCAGCTTTGTTCCCAAATAGTGTTTGAGGAGGTGCCCCGGTACTGCAGATCTGCCGGGGTGCATGCACATTTTTAATTGCAAATGATTGTTGAATGAGGAGGGAAAAGGAAACTCCAGCTGCCTCACAACACAATCTCATCATATATTTTCCAGGCACCAACTTTGTGCATGAAATGGGACAGGGTACAGCAACTTCCATGGCTGCTCTGTAGAATTAGACATTATAATATGTAAACACAATAAATAAATAAAAAATTATAATTTGTAAGAATTATACACTTCACCAGGAGCTATTCTACACTGACTGCCAGAGACATTCGGGTTCTCCACAGGTCATGAAAAGATCTCCGTGGACAAATTTTGGAGTTTTGCAGGCTTCTCCTCACCTTCGCTCTCTTTAATTAAACCTTCTAAAGCAAGGTTGATTTGCACTTGTGTATTGTCATAGTTGGCTTTTCTAAAACAGAAAACACTCTGTACCCGACTATTAACTTTCTACTTTATTAGGTTTAAGTTTAGCAAACCCTCAGTGTTTGCTTTTACTAAACTCCTTGGTATGGCTAGTTTAATATTTAACAAAGTTTTAGGCAAGGCTTAGAACTGGCTTTTTTTCTTTTTCAAAAATCCCAGTGTGACTTTGCCCTTGTTATACTAACAATAGGCTGTTCCATCGCTGAGCACATGGATAACTGCAAACACTGGCAAGAGGTTTGGAAGACAAAGGGAGAAAGGCGGATTCGTGGTGGTGCCAAAGTCACTTTGACAGAGGTTCTCCGGTGCATAGCAACAATACAACAGCCTGAACTGTTTAACGCTCACTTAAACATAACATCAGACTTCATGTAATGTCTATAAATAACAATGCTACTTTAAGTGGTGGGAGTGCCAAAGCTTCGTTTTAAAGTGTTCTAACTAGCTGATTTATATGCTGCTATCAAACTACTGTATTATAAATGGAAAATATAAAGCTTCATATGTCTAATTTTCTGACTTTTCTTAAATATATCTATACAGTAGGAAATCTTCCTGTTCCTTCCCTCCAAACCAAACAGATGGCCGGACGAAGCAATGTGTCTGAAAAGCTTGGCTGTCAGCTCATTACATTAGCCACATATAACCCCTCATCCACTCCCAGGCCCATGTGAAATGGAGGAAGGTACGGGACAAGTAAGAGGGGAGAAAAGAAAACCTCAAAACCATAAAAAACCCCCCCAAACCCCTGTATTCAGCAGTACTCTTTTTGTTTCCTACAGAGTCTTGCAGGCACAGTCAGAGCTAAACCCCCACCACTGATTAAAGGCAGAACAGGAAGGATTAAACCATTATCATGTCTTTAAATGCCAGGGAAGGCTGCTATGTGCCCCGTGGAAAATCACAACAGGTGTCACCCCGGCCCAATTTCACCAACCCTTGCAACTCGAGGGACTAGTTCCTGTGCTAGCAACCAGCCTTTCAACTGGAAAGGCTCCGGCTAAATTAGCTGTAAAGCATCTTAATTAAAATGAGTATGGTGGTTTTGGCTGGCTGAGCCTGTCTCCTTGTGATTTGTTACATCACATACCATCACAAATTTGGCACAACTGGCGTTGCTTTTACAGAAGACGTGCCTCAAGGAGAAGGAGAAAATGAAGACCTGTACAACAACAGTATTTCATTTCTCTGGAGTGACAGTTTAGAAACCCATTTGGTAGCTTCCTGACAATAGCATTTTGCCTCCCTTACTTTAAGCCTCGACAGCTTGACTATGCCTGCAGAGAGCATGACTGTCCCAATCTCACTCACACGCAGATTATCTGCCAGTTTCATGGAGCTGATGTTTAACACCAAATAATGATAAGAATGCATTTGCCAGAGGAATATTTACTTTTCATTTGTTGAACAAGTATTAGGCACAACTTTTTTATGTCCTACACCTGTACATCTGAACATGACACAACACTGCTCTAATCTGGCGCTAGCAAGTGAGGGGGACCTGATCCAGCAACCCAGTCCATGACAACAGGCTAGTTTCTGTTTAAGAAGTCAAAGATGATGAACATCTAATTTTTCAAGTCAGTGAATGTTCTCACTTGATGGGTGTGAAATAACCACAGGGACAAATAATATCTTCACCTCTGTTTAAATGACTAGAGTAAGAAACATGCATCTATCTGATTTATGTATGCAATTAATTTCAGTGCACAGCCTGGTGCAATAGCACATTAATTTAGCAACATCAAGTCACAGGAAAATTGTCAAAGGTCGTATTTGTAACAGAAAGCTGAGTTTCTGTTCAGCAGATCCTGTAGTGAGGTACACCAGGTTATTCTGCCTCCAACAAGTAGGTGGTACATTTCTTCCTCATTGCTATGACCTGCCCCTTCTTAAATATAAACATTCAAGTTTTAGAAACATATTAATTTTTTCACCCTGTCTGCAGGAGTTACAGTTTCATACTACCATCAAATTAAGGTTGACATTTATAAATTACTCTGGTTTCACAATGGGTTTTGCTTGGCTAAGTGACTTCACATTACTTAACTTGTAAGAATAAATTCTTGTGGTTTGCTGTCACATGATGATATAATCATTTAGATTAGATGAAAAATTAATAAGAATAACAGTCCATACACCAAGATCAGGAAGCTTTTGTGTTTTGACCTGTCAATCATATGGACAAGGCTTTCTGTTTTTATGAATGGTACTGCATTGTGGAGGAGCAATCTTTAACAGTCCTTTTCAGTGAAAAATACTGGACCTATTTATGTTTTGGGACTGTTCCTAGCAGACACTTTACCAACAATATAAGGAATTGCCTTAACAATTTGTAGTGTTACTCCAGGCTTTTTCCCCAAGTTCAGACCATGGTCCTCAATGGGCACGTAGCCCCTTGAACCCCTATAATAAGTAGTCCTGCCTTTAATTTCCTGTTCTACAAAGGAAACAAATTGGGATGAGATGGCCCTAAAAACAAAACTGCAGAACTTCATGAATGAGGTGATGCTGATAAAATAGTCCAGGTGCCTTTTCCGTGAAAAAGTATTCCCAAAGTCGATGGGCCGTCAATTTAACTTACCCAGTAAGTGTGGCCCATAAGGTCAACAGAATTGAGATACAGGCTGGGATAAGTACAAATCAAAGACAGAAAAACAAAGGTAACAAGGACAGAAGGTGCTGGATCCTGAGCAAGGTCTTACTGGCAGGACAAACATTTTGCAATAGCACAATAAGTCTTGATGCCTCCCTCCTTCTCTCCAGCTTCATACTGTTTGACCTTATGGCCACACTCCCCAGTATGATATGGTCTGGATTTTTACCCCATTTTCCTTAGCAAACCTCTGCAGAATAAGTTGCAAAGAAGGAGACAAAGACCCAAACTGTCAGTATATGCAGGACAGGATGTCAAATCACACCTAGAAGCAGGTTTGTATTTTCTTCTGTTTTTAAAGTTCTAATATTATCAAGGGAATAGGAAATAGAAAAAAAAAAAAAAGCACAAGACAGCACACCAAGGATTATTCCAGAGATGGTAAATGCAAGTCTATCAAACACATGAAAATAACTGCAAGGAAATAGCAGAATTTTTCAAACAAGGTTGCCTGGGGAACAATTTTTCTATGTCTAAAGTCAGCTTCCAAGTGTGTTCCCTCTGCTGAAGGGAGCATGTGCTTAACACATGTGCTGGCTCAGGATTAGGCAACTGACAGTTGTGGGTATTGCAGAATATGCTGACATTACTGAGCAGCTCTACTGGAAGGGGATTATATATCCCAGTGGTATCAGCCAGAAGGACCCTAAGAATAAGGAAATTGGCACACACGGGTAACTGGTCACTTAAAACAGCAAGCTTTGGACACTTCTATTGCAAACCCTCCTCATCCCACCCTTGTACTCAGCTGTTAAGTGCAGGAGGAATGAAGGTCAATGATTGCAATGTAAACCTCCTCTTCAAGCAGCAAACCAGCTTTTCTGGCCACCACCTGTACCAGCTCACCATGGGACCTCCGTGATCCCACCAGACTCTTGCGAGTGAGGCAAAATGCTGCCTGCCCAGCTCCTGCACAGAAAAGCAGGACACTGCTGGGAGTGCTGCGCCTGGCCCAGCTTCTCCAGTCCTCACTGCACCAGCAGCTCGCCCTCCAACAACAGTGTTTTGAAGATGCCAGGAAAGAGGAGGCAATTTCGTGTGAGAACTGTAATAGTGGAAGTCCCGACTACTTCTGACCATTGCAGATCCTGCTGTGCTTTCTGAGAGAACAGTTCATCTCCTGGCCAAACTCCAGTTTGTGTAACTGCATTTATCGGGTAATTATACTTTCTTAAATTATCCCAGCAGTTTCAATTTGCCACAGTGCTATTCACTTCCTTTCAAGATGCCGTGGAGTGTTACGGCATGCTGAAAAGCAGCTGTTATGTTTCACCCAGGAAGTGACTGCATGGCAGTGGTGGGTGAAAGCCATTCCTGTGTGTGCATTGTGTGCTTGCACGTGGCACCACAATGATAAAATGCTTTGGGGTTCCTTGAGGGTGAGCATTGCTACATAAGTGTAGGGTAATAGCTATCAAATAGTAACATAACTCACTGCAATGTAGCTAGGACGTTGCAGGCAATTTATTATTTTTTAAATTGAATATAATCTTGTACAAAGCATCTCCCTCTGGTGGGTGAACAGAACATCATAGCTCAACAAAAATGAAGGGAGAATTATTATAAATTCTAGACTGTGCATTTAACACAAAGTAACAGTCACAATTTGACTTATTTCCACAAGTGAAAAAAAAATCAACCGCAGAGACAGGAAAGGCTGAGAGCAAACGCGTTATTTGGAAATGCCTGTCCATGCATATGTCACTGCTGCACTGTGTGCACACCCCACCCGTCTCCCTTCTTCAAGTTCTCCTGCACCCAACATGCCAAAGATCAGACTTCTTTCGTTCATTTATTTGACAAGTCAGACTTTTATCCTCCTTATTCAGCTTCTTAACCATGCCTTAAAAGTGAGCGTGAGGCAGTTACCCCTCATTTCCTCTACCAAACCACTGAGGAACCCTCTAATATCAGGATTTTTTCCAGTGAGGGATAAAACCTCTGTTACCTTCACAGTGAGTAACCAGCATAGTAGCATTTGTGGGTATATGAGTGACATCCAACAGCGGATGAGGATAGTTCAGCTCCAAGGCTGCTATCAGTGCAAGATCACTTGCATCATGATTGACTTCTGTACAGAGAAACCCAGTGCCTGAAGCATCTCCAGGCTCATTATCTCAGCCTTTCATTTTAGCCCATCGTTTTTCTCCACACCTTTTTCTTGCCAGATCATGAAATAAGAGATAAATGGAGATCATACTTCAGTTCCAGCAAAAACCCTCTGACACCTTTAGGCATCTCTGCACAATCCCAAAAGAAAAAAAGAAAACAAAACCAAAACAAACAACAAAAAAAATATCCAAATCTCTAAACTAAAACCCAAAAAAGAAACGATGCTACTTTTAATAAAAAAATATAAGTGTATTCTATAGTGGTCTGTCCAAGAAAAGTAGATTCCAGCTAACAAACTAAAAGATGCTGTCTGACCAAATGACTTATCTGTGTAGTCAGGCATCTTAATAAACAAAATCACTGTAATACTCATGCCTTCAAACAGCAGATTACAGCTTCCACAGACACAAACAAAATCCTGTGACATGTCTGCTTTGCTATGGAAACAACTTGGTGTTATATACAATGTTCATTAGAAAGGTGAGTGCTATTGGAGCTACAAAACTGTACTCCAGATAAGTGCCTGTTATTAATAGCATACTGATACATACATTTACATAAGATTAAGTCTTCCTTCTAATTATTTCCTAAGCTAGACTTTAACTACAAATCAATCAGACTCAAAGGGAGGGGTTTTTGTTTAAAATTTTGTCATGCCTATGACCTGTGAAGCCAAATTTTGCTTGGCCTGTGAAGCACTGGCAATTTTACTTTAAAGAAAACTTTCTGCTCACAGACTGCAAACAAACAGCATAATTAATGATTGAAGTCCAAACATGCCTCGAAACAGTGATAGTCTTTCTTTTTCTTCAACATCTGATTAATTTTATCAAAGCACTCCACTATTGCAACAGTTTTACCTGTCAGACTGCTGATTTTAGCCTTACAGAGTAAGCTCAGGTCCAGCAAAACCTTGGGTAATTTTTTTTTTTGTAGGATATAGGCCTGAGGAAAAGACGGTGATCCTGTCTCTGCTGTAACCATGCTGAGGTCTCTCCCATCTGCTAGTTTTGCATTACTGACTTCTTGAATGACTTGGGTAATGATGGCACATGAAACCAGAGGTGAGCCCAGGGAATGTTTAAGGGGCAGTGATACCTGTCAGATAACCTCTGCACAAGTCTCTGGCACCTTGGCAGTTGTGGGAATTTCAATCAACTCATGGAACACTTCCTTTCAACTCAGAAATCAGGCTAGCAGGTGTCCTAGGTATGTCACATCTTCAATCATTTACAGACTGCTGTAAGATGAAGGCACCTTCAGACTGATCAAGTCAGGCAATTTAGAAGATGAACAAAACCCAACAGCATTTTGACATCTCCAAATGGTCCAGTTTTCCTCACTGTTCCAGTAAGTGGCTTCATGAACAGGGGATGAGCACAGATCGGCTTCCTGTGGCAAGCGCATGACTCCATGTGCCCCCAAGATGCAAATACTAACTGAAGCTCCTCTGGTACCTGCAACATCATACCTTTTCCTGCCCCTATTAATCCCTTGGCAGCTGCCATTCGCACTGGTGCCTTTTTAGGAAACTTTGGGTTTTCAAAGCCTCTTTCTCCTACCGTTTTTATTTCTGGCTCGTCTGATATTTTTGGAGGAGATAATGACTTTGCTTCTTTGGAAGTTAAGTAGTACATCTCAGGATTCTGCAGCAAGGCAGCACAAAGCTGACATCCTCATGATTACTGCCTTCCACCAGCTTCTCTATCAGTATGAATTTCATAAGTTTTTCTGTAAGCTATTCTGGAACATAGCAAACAAAAATTATCCAGCTGACTTTCCCCCTCACCTACCTACCTGGTACCTCTAATGTGAAAAAAAGAGATTTTCACATTATCCAAGAGCATGAGCACAGATTTTCAGAGAAGTATGGGATCAAGCGTAATTTAATTCATCCTTCTGAATCTTTCTCCTTCTTGTGGCCGGTATTTAAAAAAAAATAAATAATCTATTTCAAACATTAGATTGTATTAATACTAAAGCATGCTAATAGGACTTAGCAGTGAAATACCTACCAACATTCTGAAAACGGGTGTGGCACTACCGAAACCCTAAGCTGACAGGTGGTTTCTGTGCAAGTGAAATAAATTTATTACTTGGTGAGACAGAAAGGGTTATGTCAAACATGGAGCACAATCAGTAATTTACAAAAATGCAGGATTATCATATTCCCACAAACATTTGTCCTGAGTATACATGCTACCAAAAATGTAACTTTAAAAAGAGTTGTGTTTTTTTTCCTCTAATGATAGCTAACTCAAAGAAGTAAATCAATGCTAGAATTAAACTGATCTACACTTAAATAAGTCTACTTTGTCCTTAAGAATATAATTGAGAACTGACTGGGAAGTATAGACATGACAGTGTATTGCCATCTTGAGGCTTCCTCGCAGAACTGCACGTCCAGAACAAAATACATTTGTTACCAAGCACAACAGCAATTTAGCCAGATGTGTCAAAGCCATTATAAAACACACAGCATTAACTCCATATGTTGTATCTTTATTTTTATGCCAGGGCCTCTCTAGTTCCTCTTCTGGACTGGACATACTTTTTAAATAGGGAACACCCTTAACAGCAGAACAAAACAAAACAGAAAGGCTATTTAGCATCTTAGATCCTGTCAAAATTAAAATTTGCACTTCAAGCTTAATTAGTAATAGAGATTTCCCAGATCCTTTGAAACTGCTACTCAAGTTCAGTTCAGCACCAAAGACTGATTCAGTTTAAGAAACAAGTTATTTTAAAGGATTACTCCAAACTACTGCTTGTAATATTACAAAAATATAGGTAAACAATTACACATATTGCATGTCTTAATACATATATGGTTTTAACATACGAGGATTCATAAAGAAAATGGCATGCTTTCCAGACATAAGACGTTTTGGTGCAGGTTTAAAGGGGTAAGAATCACCAAACTACATTCAAAGCTAGTAGCTTGCAAGAACCCACCTGTAAACCAATCTCTGTATAACAAACCTATGCAATACTCTGGCACCCTGTTCAAATAAAACCTACAAATGTCAAACACATAACCACTCTAATAGTTTAGTGTTGAATTTACAGTCACATGGGAAGCGCCAAGTTGAAACTGTGAGGTGTATATTTGATTGGTATATACAGTTCTAATAGAGGTAAGAGACATTTAATTTTGTCTGTTTGTGAAACCAATTACATCTATGAGGCTACATACAAAGGGCTACTGGCTTTCTAAGGTGACTAAATCTGTTTTTCTTCTCTTTTCTAAACAAACTGGCCTGTACTCATAATACAAAAATAGCCATTTGAAGGCTGTTGTTTTTACATCCAAAGTGAAGTATATTTTCCTGAGCTATCCAAAGGTCTTTAAGTGAACAAGAAAAAAACCTCACTGCAAGTTACCTGCTTGGTTTGCAGGCTGCCAGCCTGAATACTTGGGAGCACCCGATGGTCCTGTTGGCTTGAGGGCTGCAGCAGACGTGGTGCCAGTGGGAGCAGGTCTCACGTCGGCATTTTCTTGGCAGGCAGGCACGCTCCTTGCTGAGGCGGCCATAAAAGCAGCAGGCTGGGTAGTCTCCAGGGAATCACTGTTCAGAAATGAGAGAGGAAAAAATAAAATACATTTCTTGCTAGAACAAGAGCATTTGTGAAACGGAGATGTGGAGTGACAACGCTACACCCTGGTACAACAGAGCAGCACCCACTACTCTGTCATCACTGGTGCTGAGCTGATCAATCGGGGATAATGCTGTGGAAGTTATATTTTCAAGTTGTTTTTTTAGAACTGGACAATTAAGTAATTTGTCCCAAAAGCCAATATAGACAACTAAATCCTTTCACAATTTCCATTTAAAATGTAGATCTTAATAAAAATCAAAGTGACCTAATTATATACAATTTTCTTCTGTGAGCCACTGCTCTCCCAAATGATTTAATATTTTAGAAGAGCTGTGTTTCTTTATTCATTAAACAACATGCACAATATTTTATATTGCTCCTTTAGAACAGTTTACAGCTGTTTTTATATTTTAAGGGTTAGAAAACTCTTTTAGCTATTTAAAACCATGCATGATGAAAATTGCACTTAATCACAATTCACGTAGAGTGTTAAGTAGCCACTAATTGCACTGCCAGCAAGAAAACTTTTCATTTCTCATTTCCAGAGACTTTCGAAGAATGAGAGTTATCATAGCAAATTTTTTTTATGCAGTGTAAAAGTATTTGTATGTGGATATTTCCCTTTGGGAAGCTGAAAACAAGTATTTACACTTAAAATCTTCAAAGCAGAAGAGTAATTGCTAATGAAGGTCATTTGCAAACTTAAGAGAATCACAAGAACAGGAAATTAACTCAACAACATTGAGTTAATAGAGCCAAAACAATTCCAAATACTTATTCTGTGCAATCTGGAAACCCACCAGTTGATACACTAGAAGCCTTGTGTTCTTTCCTCTAGTAGAAGAAAAACAAAGGTACAGCACAGGTGCATTTTACATATTTCACCAGGCCCATTCACAGAATTATAGGTTGTGCCAAGTTTGTAAAGTAAAAACCTTTGAGCTATTTTTACTTTACAAGTATTGCACATGCACAACATTGCCTTGACCATATGACATTGGAAGAACTCGAGCACACCATGAGGCCAGAACGCAAGTTCAAATAACCTTGATTTTTTTTGCCTCTAGATTTACAGGTTTAATAATTGATGTATTCAGATTCTTTTTCTTTGGATTAAAAAAAAGATTCACAGTTTAGAGAATATATCTGCACGCTCAGTTTAATGAGCAACAGCTATTGCATTTGTAGGCTTTTGATACCAGCAGTAGCTGTGCCAAACTGACACTCCAGTGGATTTGCTATATGCAACGTGCACAAGCCCAGTGAAGCACAAAGTGAGACCTTGCATTCTGTTACATTCAAATGTTAAAACATATTTTTAAGACATTTGGACAGCACAAATAAAGGCATTCCAGGTACACGTTAGACTCCTTAAAGGCTTAGGATGCAAATATTTCTAACAACAGATTTTGAGGCAGTGGAGATACACTGCATAAAAGCACTGTTGCAGAATGAAAGAAAAATCATGCGAAGACATCCCCTGACATTAAGTAGCAGGCTTAGTAGCTGAAGACAAGATAGTTTAGGATTGGCTTTCACTATGAAAAAAGCGTATGTTTGCAACTTCACTGTCAAAGAAATCTTTTCCTATACCGTTGAGTCTATTTGCCACATAACTAATCAAACCCGCTTCAGGCCAGACACCCATTACCAATGTTAAGAATTCCTCAAAACACTGTTGGTCCTAAAAAAAGAAAGTTTCCTCCTTCCCCATCCAAAAGACTCATCATCACCTGTCAAATCATTTTTCAAGTTTAGCACCTCTTTACTGCCAATTTCTGGAACATATAAATCATAAATCATGTAAATCTTCTGTCCTAAGTAATAAAATCCTGCTCAGACAGCAGCTGTCTTTACACAGAAGAGGCTACTTAACAAGCAAAAATGGATGTAAGACAAGCAAAAAGGGTACTGCCTCCAGGTAGAGGAAGGATAAAAAAATGTGGAAATGGCTGAGGTGCACTGCTGGCAAACTATAGCCTTATAGTAGGTATAGTCAAAAAGTACACTGATACTAACCACAAGGCTAGTTGTAATGCCAATTTGTCCTTCCACCATTGTCATTTTTATGGTTTAATGCTGAGGCTTTGACATGACATGGCATGTAAGGTCCTGAAGGAGCAGATTACTGGAGATACTTAGGCTTTCATTTAGAAAACGAAAAGACTGGAAAGGTGAATCTTAATAACTTCAAACTAATAGACAATGATAAACCCAGCTATAAAACCACTGATGATTTTTGACCATGTCTGGACCAGGTCTAGGAGCCTATCCTAGAGATAAGCTTCCCAAGGGAAAAGCTTGAAGCTGCCACTCTGACAGAGGAGATTATGTTGGCCTCAGGGCAAAACTTCTGACAAATCTTGGACACCCTTTGTACTTTGTGCCTAGTTCTTTCAAGCAAGAGTTGATAAACTCAAGCTGGCACTACAGGCTGTTAATTTAACAGGCAGGCTGCTACTGCAGCTTGGCAAGTCTCTCCAGTGTGATACTGCCCACCTACAGTGGGCTGCAGGCACCAGTGTGTGTACCAGTTTAAACTAAAGCCTGTAATCACACAGTTGCCTCGGAGCTTACGTTCAGCATTCTCTGTGGAAAGAAAGATAGATTCATCTTTTTCTCACTTTCAAAGAAGTACTGCACCCTTGAGATGTTCAACCTTTTAAGCACTTAACTTCTTCAAATTCATGCTTCAAAATTACTTCCTCAACATTTTACTTTATGTTCTCCTACACTGAGAAACCCTCAAACTCCAATAATTTTTATCCATCTTTACAATTATAGCTATGTATCTTTGCAGAAGCGCACTTATCTTCTATCCACATTCAGCCATACTAGTATTTTGTAACTCATTAGGATATTGTACAATGAAGACCTAAGATTCCTTACCTAGAAAATACATGGTTTGAAGAGACAAAAATATATACCGAAATTCAAGAAAAGGAATAGATTATGGAAGAGAGCTTTCATTTGCTTTTCAGTGTTGTCACTAGAAGATTGAAGGAGGAATGATAAAACCTTACATATTTACCAAGTTCTGCATGAGTAGCTTTCTTAGACTTCCCAGGTGACACTCTTAGGTCAGGTTCAGGTCAAGCATATCTTGATGCCAAAACACTTGTACTGTTATTAATGACAAGCCTACCTTCTAACTCTAGCTTTAACCTTTTAACCGTGTCATAACTTTTAAATGATTTCTCCTCCACCTGAAGAATACTTCCAGCAAAAATGAAAGCTTTCCATGATGAAAACTAATGCAACTAAGAGTCATGTCCATTTTCAGAAAGATGACATTGTTTACAAGACACGAATATTCTGTTGCCAAGCTTTGGGCAAGGGGCTTCAACATTGCAAGAATGAAGGAATGGTGAAACGTGAGCCTGACTGACTCTTTCATGTCTTTCATGTCCTGCAAATCCATGATGTGTTTAATTAATAAGTTATGGGAAGATTAATCAAAATAATCCTGGAAGTGGGTTGCAAGGGAAACAGATTGCAAAAAAGGTGCAAGAAAAAAGTCCAGCAACAAAGACACCCCTCCATCTTTGACATATGCTAGCTCTTACGTGACGTACTCTCTTGAATTCCCATGGAGAACAACTCCCACCATCAGAACGATGGCACGTATTGAGAAGAAAGAACTTTCTGGGGGGCCAGCCTGAGACCTGGGGACACATATAGTGTTCCAGTGCCAGTGCAAACTTTATCCAGGGCTCACAACAGGCTCCTGAGACTTACCCCCTCCTGATCGACAAAATCACTGTGGAAATGGCAAAATAGACTAAAAAGCAAGTAGAAGTTCTTCCTCATCTTCCTCCCCAAATACCAAACACTGTATTATGCCCTGTTTTCTGGTGGGAGGACAGGGAGAAAAAGACATTTGCCAGATGATTGTCTCATTGCTGAATGTGGTACTGTGAGCTTCTTGGGTGTTACAGAGGGGCGATGGGCAAGGAATCTGTGGTGTAGGAAGCAGGTTCAGGTCACATGTGAAATGAGCACCAGTTTTTTCAGAGACCACTCTGGGATATTTGCATCCATACCACACCCCCTTCCTTCCTAAAATCAGATGCATCAAGACCAAACTGAACACATTTCAGAGGCTTTTAAAGAAACGTGTGCTGGAAAATCCTTCTAGATGTATTTAGAAAGTTTTGAGGCTCCCACTCCCCCAAATACAAGAGAATTA
Organism: Aegotheles bennettii; assembly: GCA_013398125.1. Classification (NCBI taxonomy): domain Eukaryota; kingdom Metazoa; phylum Chordata; class Aves; order Caprimulgiformes; family Aegothelidae; genus Aegotheles; species Aegotheles bennettii. The sequence goes on along the minus strand of VZRW01003878.1, from coordinate 72,750 downwards.
AAACACACTGCCTGGGGCTATAGATGTCTAAACCTCCCCCCATCCTTCCACAGAAACTCCTATATAATAATGCTTATAATTTCTTCACACATATTTTAGAGAAGATAACTATGTGTCATGTTGCTATTTATTAGCCAAAGGAGATGTTGTGGTCCTAACTGAAAATTAAATACAGGTTATCATTGTGTAACTTCTAACACAACTAAAAAGATAACAAGGGCCAAGTCTCTCAGACTATCCCAAGCCGGTTCAAGAGATGGTCTACTTTTTCCTCATGCAAGCCCAAGATACCTGGTTATCCATCTGTAAACATCATCACTTGAGCCTCGAGGTCAGTCTGGTACATCAGTGTTTTCCTAATAGTTCTCTGCATTACAAACAATATTTTAACTCCCATTTTTTTGTCCAGAATGACTGTGTGAGTCAGGAACGAGTACCCTGTGGTCTGAGGAAGACTGCTGACAGGAGAGTTCATTTAGTATCTAAGAGACAGTCTGTAAATGCGTTCTTCAGATGGCCAGGAATTCTGTGAGGTTATTTTCCCTTAAGAACACTAAATCTGTAAAGACAATTCAAGATAAAAAAAAAAAGAAAGAAAATATGCAAGCAAATCACTCTTCTGGGTTTCTGGCACAACCAAGTGGAATATGATAGTCTTGATTCTGCTTTATGGCTTCTAAAACCAAAATAGTTTAACAAAGAAGTAAGATTTCCCCTGCATCACACTTTGCTGCCTGTTGCTTATATGTTAACTCCAAGAAGGTATTGAGTGCACTGCAGAAACCTGAATAAAAGGCTTCTAAAAGATTCACTGAAGGGGGGGGGGCGGAAATGAATACAAATTTTTTGAAACATTCATATTAAAGAAACATTGCAACATCAAGGTAAGGAAAGAACAATTTCTCTGCCCTAAGTCCAAGTAAACTGTTACACAGATGCTTCTCCAAAGCTTTACAGCAAGGTAATTAGCACAGCTGAGATAAAACTTGAATCTCAGATCTCAGTTTCTTGTTTTAAGGTATGTTGCTTAAGCCGTACACATCACGTATTTTGTCCAGTAACGAAATACACATTAGCTGAAGACATATGTAGGAGACCAGAAAAAGTCAGGTATGAGAATAATGACAAAAACCCATTAATGGGGAAATAGATATGGCCTTTTTGCAAGGGCTTTCTGGTGTAACAATAGAGAAACAGAAGACAAGAAATACTGAGTTCTGATCTTATTCCCACCCTTACTGCAAATCCATGGTCTCAGTCAGTTTTTAACACAGTGTTCACATTTTGTGTTAACCAAGCAGTGTTCCAATAACTTACAAGAAAGAAGGAAATACAAAATAAAATAATGAAAAGAGCAGAGAAAGACATCTGGGTGGAGATATTTCCATATCAAGTCACAGTGAGAGCGTATGTAACCCTTCCCTAAGTAGTGCTCTTCACAGAAACAATTCAAAGCATCTTTCAGAGTAATTATTCTCTCAGAGTCAACACCAGTGTTTAACACACAACGCCAAACTATATTCTTTTCAAGTAATTGTATGTGGCATAGTGTCACATAGATAAAGTAAAAGCCATGTCAATGCCCATTCTTGCTAGCGTTTCCCAAAATTTCACAGTATTTTTGCCACATGATTTAATTTTAGGTGAGAGCTCGAATTCTTGGATATTAAATACATAATTTCCTTTGCTATATACACACATTTGTTAAAACCCACAAACCTCCATAAACTTAAGGCTATCTCCTTTGCCATCAGAACAAACACTTAGCTTAGTAAAAATTGCATGGCCGTTATAACAAAAAAAAGGCCATTTCTGAGAAGTCTGATAGGGGAAGAAAATGTGTGGATGTTCAGCACCACTTCAGGTCAGTTAATAACACATATTAAGTCAGAAAAATGACAAGTCCTCTGTCAGCTACCCAGTACAAAGCAGTTTAAGACAGCCAGCTTTTTGGAACAGAGACAGTGAAGTGAGAGGGATAAAAGAAAAATATTTCTGAAGCAACCTTACTGCAGAACAAAATCGAAACTCTGCTTTTGTTACAGCTACAACCTTCTCGAGTTTTTCACTAGAGATAACGCAAACAAGTCTAAGCTACCTCAGTAAAACAGATTCATTACCTTTTCATGAAAGCTATACGAGACAGAGCCGAAAAACACAAACTCCAGAGTTGTTTCAGCTTATTTACTTGGCTTTCTTGGTTGAGTGAGTTGTTTTTTGAACAAGTTATTCTACATATATACAATGTTGTATAATCATCTCTTAAATTATAGGACATAAGATTTCAGCTCTCCTTCCTTATCAACTACTGTGCTGTTGGATGAAGTGAGCTGCCACCTCAAATAATTTTTCAGCATTAAATTTGTGCACTACTGCAATATGTCATTAGATGAAGAGTAATGCAAAAACATTTTAATATCTAGTTTCTCACGCTCACTGGATACATTTCTCTCAAATCTATTATATTTATTTTTTTTCGACATAATTGATTGGTTTTGCATGATCTTCGTTGAACTTAAATGAGAATATGTACTTACTGACAGTAAATTGTAAATGTAACTTGTCGTCTTCTATCTCTCTTTTCTACATATTTCTCAGTCTATACAATAGGGCTGTGCTCCTTTTTTCACTATGATGAGGCAGCACAAAAGTTCATTTCTATGGCTTCATCTACTGGCATCCCCTTCCTCCTTACTGGTGCTGGAAGCTCAGGATGATAATAAGGAACACAGAAATCATTACCCTGGTATGTTTTATGATAACTTCAGATCAACACTATAGTTATTTTGGAGAAAATCCTTCAAAAATGCTATTTGTGTGTAACATTCTCAGACTAACAGTACTGTTACATTGCATTTCCCAAGTTTCAGGTCATATCCTATTTGGGATGTCCGTAACAGCCTGGAAAATCAAATGTTTCCTGTATGGTCTTATGCCACCACCTGTACGCAGCAACCTGAACTAGGATAACCTGACTATTGCAGTGGTTTAAGAGAAAATTAGATTTTCAAAAGATTATTAGGGGTTTTCAAATGTTATTTCTAATCTGCAGATGATTATTTCAAGCCATTCAACCTGGATCTTGATATCTAATACCGATAAGGTCTTTTGGGCAGGCTTATATGGTTGCTGTATTCCCAGTATACCTCCTGGCTCCCCGGCACATCTCTTTCCAGGTGTGCCAGCTGGAAGAGCAAAACAAGAAAAAAACCTCCAAAACTGTGCTTTAACTATGGTGGGATGAAAGAAGTTCTCCACTGCTTGATGCCTTTTCTGATGGGCAGTCCTATGTACTCATAAGGGACAGCAAGTGGACAGAGCCAGTTTGGGAATCTCAACATTCTAGCAGAAATAAGTGTTTGAATCTCCAGAAATAAACTTTAAAAACGAGGATAGCTTCTCCCCGTATGGTGAACAAATGATAGATAAACATAAAGGCAATTTCACAGTCAGGAAAGGATTGTTTCCATTCTTGTAACAATCTACCTTCATTTGCAGCCTATGCCATAAACAATGTACATTAATGGATAAAGGAAAAAAGAAAAGGGAAGTCAGGGAGTTCATTCTCACCACCGTTACTGGCTCTACTAAAGTATCAGCAAATAAACATGACAGCTGAAGAATAAAGTCTTGCTGGCAGCACATCCTGGACTTCACCCATGGTGCACAAGCATCAGAACTCCTGGAGATGTTTTCCCGTTGAATGTGCACATAAAAAGATTTCCTAGCAAGTCTCACTCAGTGGCAAGAAGAAAATTAGTATTTAAGGTTGTGTTACATCACTATAATTCTGTTAATATTATGAAGTGGATATGCCACAACACTGAAAAATTTGATACAACTTAAAGATTGTCTGTTGGTGTCTAAGAACTACCATTTTCCTTCCCCAAAGGCTAATTTAGCCTTTTCTAGTGACTGAGGTCACCTTGAAAGCAATGAAACAAGAGGGAAAGATCTAATACTTCTTATTTCACAGAAATTTCTTACATCAAGTAAGAACTCAGCTCTACTTATAATTGGGCCTTATCTCTAGAAGCATTTTACTCTTGTGAAAACGCAAGTACACAAAAGCCCACAAATGATTTATTCCTTAGCACAACTTAATACGTACTGTTCTGTAATATAACCAAATATATTTCTGCCTTTGAGGCTGAACTCCATTACATAAAAGCAGCTTTCCACAGTGTTAACATAGCTGTGGTCAGAAAATGAGAACAAAGTCCTGTGCACTGAACAGAATCAGCACTGGAACAAAGGGCCTAGACAGCAAATAAGTTTTAAAGCAGTTATTTGCTGCACCGCATGCCAGTTATTTGATTTTATACATTAAAAGTGACCTTTGAAAAATAGCAGCACTTTGTTCCCAGAGCACCCTCACAGCCTAACATGTTGCTTACTTGCTCAAGGAACTGTTGCTAATAATTCATCTGGATAGAGGTTTCCATCCACAATATCTTCTATCTTCTCCAGCTGGCTATTTGGAGTGATGGTGCCTCCCTTGGAGGTTTGCAACACAACACAAATAGCACCATGCATCTCAGAAGGGCATTTGATGCAGGTGAGGAAAGCGTCGCTTAGTATGGTGAACTTGCACAAACACCATTAGCAGGACCAGGTGCAGATTAGTTCTGCGAAGAGGTGAAAACCAGTAGGATTTGGGGTTGGTGACCTCATGCCAAAGACCACAACAGGCAGACTGTCAAGCATGCAGACAACAGAAACAGGCTTTGAAGAAGAAGCCAGTTTCATGCGAGTCCTCAGCACCAACCATGTACCACACTTGGGACAATACCTCTTATTCTTTTGCAACTCCAGAGCACTTGTGGACTTCCTGGAGGGCCCGACAGCCTGCACAGGAGGCTTAGCAACAGGCGCGATGAGCAGGGCATCCAAGAGTGAGTGGTAGACACTAGGTTCGGAGAGTCTAGCAAGCGTTTAAAAAGATCACGTAAACAAACTAGCTGACCAAACAAAGTTCAAATTGGCTGGGACCACAGAAAACCCAAACACCCTTATGAAAAGCCTGTTAAGTTCCGTAGCAATATGGAGAAACTGAACCTAGAATAACTGATTGAGAAATCATGTCTAAATAAACTCCAGAGGGTGTGCAAAACAACCCATTGGGTGAGAAGAATTTTTTTTAGTTTTACTTTATTTTTACCATTAATAAAGTAAAATAGAAAATACTTTTTAAAGAGTGTTAATTTCATCTTTTTCTCATCCTTTTATAATTTCTGGTTTTGTGCATGTTTTAAAATGTACATAATATATTAGTACATTAGGAAATGTATCTAATCCAGAAATACATGAATATACAGAAATACTGGAAATGCTTGCTCAAAACTTTTTTACTGATATGGGTGCATGATTGAACAACTTGAGACCACTGGTCTAAGTAAGCCTTTATAAAAAGGAACACAATCCAAAAGTTACTCAAAGTTACTTCAAGCATCCAAAAGTTATTCTTTGTCACTTCTGTAATGTAATTATTTTTTACAGTCAGTTTGCTGACTGAATCTTAAAATGGATATCATTAGGATCAGAAGGGCAGAACTACTCACCAAGCTTCAGAGCAGCAGTCTGGAGCTAAGCTAAAAATAGGGCATGGGAGGCTTGGACAGATTCTAACAACTTCCTCACCACACTACTGTGAAAGAGCTGATTTGCAATCCTGCCAGGAACTGATTATTCTTGTGTGAGCTTGAACTTCCTTAAATCAAGTCATAAAATGTTTCTTTTAAAGCTGAAGTCTACCTGGCCCGGAGAGCAATGGCAGCAGACACGGCAGCAGCAGCCATGCTTTTAATTTTTGATGTCTGCTTGAAAGGAGAGACAACAGGAAGAGGAGCAGGTCCAAACTGGGGCAGATTTCCCAAAGAATTTTCCAGCAGTACTTTTCTAGCACAGAAGCTTTGAACCAACAAAGGAGAAAACAGAGAAAGCAGGAAAGGTTGACAGAGACACTGTACAATACTGGACTGCATTAACCACTGGAAAGTTATGTGATTGTAGGTTCCCAGCTCACAGAGGTGTTAGGCAATGTATTAGCCACTTGAATACTAATGTAGAAAACAGCAATTTTTATTTCACCCTCAAATAAAACTTTCCCCTCATCAAATTGCGATTCAGCATCTATCAGGCTTCAAATTCCCCACTCCAAACCTCACAACTCTGCGTCATTCCCATTGAACTCCAGGACACTCCATGTGGATCCATCTAAGTCTCCACAGTGCTGACAGAAAGAGCCCTGAAGATCATTTAGCTTCTCCTCTTTTTCATAATAAATAATAAAACCAGGAAGCTTTGGAATATTTGGTGATATAACGTTGGTAAGTCTACTTTTAGCCACCTTCACCAAATTTGGTGTGCTCCTCAGCCCCTCTTCATTTTCCCTACTTATTAATTGGGTTGGAGGGAATGTGAATAGGCAAAAAAAAAAAAAAGTGAAAAAACATAATGGCTCCAAAATTGTATCTACAATGTTGAATCCATAACCCAGGCTGTATTTTAAAACTTCAAGATTATCCACAGAATTGCTGTGCCTTTTTAAAAAACATTTCAGAAATGAACAAAATACTCCAAACACTTACACAACTATACTTTACACCACTTTTCTGGTTTAAATGCAAAAATGCTGCTTGAAAACCTTGCTAACACCTAGCAGTCTGCTGTAGATACACTTTAAGAGATTTACCTTGTATGACTTACAGATGATTTAGACTGACAGTTTGAGATTTTACTGAAAGAATTTGTTTCATAACCAGGCAGAGATGCATCATGCCTGCCCAAAAACAGCAAGAGAAGAAAAGTCATTAATCAAAGAAATTACACTTCTAGCAATACTAAGTAAAGTTCATGAGGAGTTCCTGTAGGAATTCTTAAAATCCCTCCTTACCCATTCAAACAAACACACACACACACACACACACCCAAACCCATGTATGGTTTAATATCCCTGATTGTTAATTAATAGAGGGAACCACTTACTTTCCCTATTGGTAAACACTATACTCTGGATGTTCCACCACTACAAAAGCTAATGCTTGTATCCTCCTCCAAAAACTTCCTGTTACTGGACAATTCAAAAATACACATTTTATAGCAAGGGTGGCTAGCCTTTGAGAGCCAGGTAAATAAAATATGTCATATCACAGAATCATATATTAAGCACACTGTGCTGTGCCTTCCCCAAAAAACCTTTTTCCACACTTTAACACTATATATTCACCCTATGTCACCAATGTTTGACAACAAAGCCACTTTCCAACTGAATCTCCTCGCCCATGACTGGTTTCTCTTGCCTCCATCTAAAAGCCACTTTAGTTTTTGAATTATTTTTCTAACTTTTGTCCAAAAGATACTCATATATCTAATTGTTATGCAAATTTCCAGAGCATTGTGAGGGTCAGGAGACATCTGTAAGCTGCTTTGTCTTGATAGCATCATCATTGAAAAAAAATAAATTAAATATCAGGAGAAACCGTATGTAAAATTATGATTTCTGAGCATGCCTTTTTAACGCAGCTGGCTCAGTTATACCTGGCAGGAGTGGGAGGCAGCATGAGTGCCATTTCCACACGGGGAGCTGCAGAAGGTGGCTGCAGAGCCACAGCAGTGGGCAGTGGGGTCTTGGAGGTCTGCGTGGCCACCGTGCGTGCCGAAGGGAGAGGAGGTGCTTTATCGACTGTCAGAAAGCTTGCTGTATCTGGAGCAGGCAACTCCGCAGCTATTTTCCTAATTGATGTTAATTTCACAATTAATTATAACAAGACAACATATGGAGAAGAAATCTCTTATTAGATTAAAAACAGCAAACAATAATTGACAACTCTTTCTAGCTGGTGTTCTTGCAGCTTTCTTAAGAAAAATAGATGAGTAGCACATGACGGCTGCTTTTTTCTTCCATAGGAACCAAACACTCATCCCCTAGCAATCAGACCATGCTGAAACTGGTTCTTTGGGGCATTTTTACAGCTGAAACTTGAGAGCTTCAAACCAGGCTTGTTTTGAACAAAACCAAACTAATTGGGTATTTAAAATACTTACTCAAAAAATAGGCAATATACTTGAACAAGAGCACAACCAGTACATTAGAAGCTCTACATAGTGTAAGTAGATGACACTTTAGACACTGTGGCTATTTAGCTACTGGTATTTAAAACCTGAATAATTACAGATACATGAGGTGTGCACTTGGGTAAGGCTTCTAAAGGGTTCTCAAATAAAAGTTCCCTGAAGTAAAAAAAAGAAGGACAAATAGCATTCACTGCAGGAAAGCAGTATTTCTCCCCCATATTTTAATTCCTCTTGCTTGTCACCAAACCAAGACGACTATAAAAGATCTGACAGTTTTAGTTCAGTCAGTCTAAGACTCCTCCCCAACTTGACACTCATTTTTCAACTCTTGTCTTTACAAATTCCCTTTTGCACAATGACTACAAACAAGGAAAATTGTTTAGGAAAATTGATGCAGAAACGTTAAATCTGCTAAAAAGGGGAAGTGGCTGAGCTGAGGAGAGTATAGCACCAGTTACAACACTTCTCAACAAAACAGGGCTATGCAGAGATTACACCCTTTCCTGGACTTGCCCTCAGGTTCTCCAGAATTTCACACAGCATCTTTGTGAAGCTTTTTAAGTCATAAAAAGGGCCTTGAAGTAGACAAGGAGAAGGGGAATAAATCACACTGTGTATACGCTCCAAAGGGAAAGCAAGCTGACTCCAAAATCTTATTCATACATACATACTTGTATTTCCATTTTTCACTTGCTTGGGCAGTAGCTTGAAAAGAAGTAAGAAATTACTCTTAGAGACTGCAATTTCTGCAGAGAATATTCTTGGCTAATCTGAAAAGACTGTAATTGCTTTTAAATATTTTACTGTTGAACTTATAGGAGGACATTGCATGTATGAAATTGAGTAATAACACACTATAAATTACAGTAGTTAGCTATATTGCCACATGACTAGTTTAGGCTTTCAATAAAGAACTACAATAAAAAAACATTATGCTTTATATTATGGAGTCTGCCTTATAACCAATGAATCTAACTTTAATCCACTAATCAAATCCAGATCCTTCATACATTTCACAGAAAGCTCTATCCTTCTTGGTGGTTCAGTAGTGGGTGGTACAAATCACAGAGCTTCAGCCAAGAAAAGATGGAGACCATTAGGAAAATAAAGCTCTATGCAATCATCAACAACAAATCTTTAGTGGCAAAAAGTGGGCTTCAGTGGCAAAAGCAAGTCTACTGACCTTTGGATGGCCCAATTATGCTTCACTAAAAGTCTGACATGTCATGCACCAATTGTGCCATACAGATTTCTGATAGCTGCCATTTTATAATAAAGGAGTTTTGGAGATCAGCCTTGGGTGTATTTCCCACCTGAAAGAGTGTTATAAAAGCAGCAATATTGGCTCAGTAACAAAATACAAACACCAAATATAGTTGCTACACCACTGACTTCCCATTTCGGGAGAGAATCAAGACTACATAGCTGTGTCAAGTAATTTATGTTCTCCTTCCCACGTTGAATGATAATCCTTCCTTCTACAGCTCTGCAGAAGCTGCTCAGGTTTCTGCCCTTCTTGAGCAGAAAATACACATTGTCTGCTTTTTTGACTATTTGTATAAGTACTTCGGCTCCCATCCTGAACCACCATGAATGTAGCTGTTCTTTCCGATTTCCTGTGGCTTATTTTAGAGCTGCTCTCTTGCTAGGTTGATTTTGCCAAATAACAAACTTAGAGCCATAGGTCTTGAGTGAGTGTGGATTTAAATTTCCTTTCCTTGGACACAGATCCAGAGCTAGGATTTGGAAAGAACACCTTCGTACTCAGAACACAGTAGTTGCAGCAGTATCTTCAAGGCATCTACAGATGTACAATGTGTAATTATTACAAAATAAAAAAATGCAGATGTGTAATCATACTAGAATTCCAGTGGCAGACATGAAAATCAGTTATTGAAATAGTATTTTTCCCCCTGCCTTTTTCATCCCAGGTTTCCTGCTTTAAAAAACAAACAAAAACCACCCAAACAACAAAACCACACCACTATGAGTGTTGCCATACATCTTTTTTTTTTTTGCGTATTTTTCATCTTTGGTGACTCATAACTATTCACGCCATCTGCTTCCTGGGATTTAACAGAGCATGCTGCTGAAATCTTCACAACCAAATCCTCTTTTCTGTACCGGCTCAACCCAAAAGTTATCAGGAAGGTACTGACCTGCTGTTCAAGCAAACCTCTGTCATCACCCGCCATTCCTTCCTGACTAATCTCATGTTAGCTCGTGAAGTTACCCTCTTTTCTCAGACATCAAAAAAGTCTTCAAAAAACATTGCAACAAAACAGACTTGACGTATTTTGTTCTGAGGTTTCACCCCATCTCTCTCAGCTGGTTGAGACTATTGCTTTAAAGGGGAAAATAGTCAATCCCAAATCTTGGTATTAGATTTCTGGTGTGCAGAAAGCCCACACAGGTATGGGCAACAGTATATTCTTGTTTGATTTTCACAGGGATGAGTCTCTGACCAGGGGCCCGGCAGAACCGGGCACTGCTCATTCAATTCTCATTTTTAAAGAAGCAGCCTTGTTTCATGTTATAAATTCATGCTTGTGCATGTGTAATCAACACTAGCTACTTGGAATTAAAAAACACTCCCATGCTATGTAACACATTCCATCAGAAATTCTGCCCTTCTACTCTGCTCTTGTGAGACCCCACCTGGAGTACTGTGTCCAGTTCTGGAGTACCCAACATAAGTAGGACATGGAGCTGTTGGAGTGAGTCCAGCAGAGGGACACAAGGATGATCAGAGAGCTGCAGCACCTCGCCTATGAAGAGAAGCTGAGAGAGTTGGGGTTGTTCAGCCTGGAGAAGAGAAGGCTCTGGGAAGAACTTGAAGCAGCCTTCCAGTACCTGAAGGGGCTACAGGAAAGCTGGAGATGGACTTTTTATAAGGGCATGTGATAAGATGAGGGGGAACGGTTTCAAACTGAAAGAGGGTAGATTTGTAAAGAAGAAACTCTTTTCTGTGAGGGTGGTGAGACACTGGCACAGGCTTCCCAGAGGAGTTATGGCTGCCCCTTCCCTGGAAGTGTTGAAGGCCAGGTTGGATAGGGCTTGGAGCAACCTGGTCTTGTGGAAGGTGTCCCTGCCTTGGTGTCCCCCCCATGGCAGAGGGGTTGGAACTAGATGATGTTTAAGGTCCCTTTCAATCCAAACATTTCTATGATTCTATGTTATCAACCTTCAATAATAGCACCCTAAACCTCTCACTATCTTATGTCTCAAATTACCATCACTGTCTAGGCACCCATAGATGACCTCCAAAACACCACCAATCTGCAAATAAAAGTGCTGGTGAAGCTATCCAAGGCCAGTGACAGGAAATCTGCCAGATAATCATCTAGTTTTCTTTGATTGCATCATAGCACAGCACAGTGTTATAAAGAAAATAATCCACTTTTAATTTTTTTAATCTTTAAAAGCACTTTTCTGTGTGTTGAAGAAATCTGAATTCACTTTTGAGTTGTAATGACCACTGAAAGGTGACAGGATGGTCACATGAAAGGTGACACAATGTACCAACACACACTAAATATTTTGTCTTATTTTAACTAGTATCCTTAAGATTGTTCATGAATCTGTTCAGCTTTACTTTATTTCTTTATTTCTTTTCTCCTGGAAAATTTCTAGTCAAGGCAGATTAATAAAATTTAAGTGAATGACAGAAAACCCTCTCTCCTTTAAGACTGACAAATCTAGGCTAAAACAACATATAGATAGATTGTTAACTGAACTGAAACGCCCCTCCGAATGATTTACCTCCTAGGAGCTGCTGTGGCAACGCGTTCAGAAAGTCTGGGAGAGGGAACACTGCTAGGGGAGGACTCTGCTATCAGAGGAAGAGTGGCTGCAGGTTCTGGTCTAGCACCATTTTCACTCCATTCACAGTAATAAAATCAAATGGAGACACACAGAGAAAGAGATTTTTAATACACATTGAAATAGTATGCTGAACAGGAGACACTGTGCATGGAAGCGTTAGTAAATTGCGGGGAAAAACAAACCAACCCAAAAAAACCCAACTGTGGAGTCTATGGCAAACGGTGGATGAAATGAGGCACAACACATGCTTTTAGTGAAGGTTGAGGAGTGTCCTGTTTCTTATAAACTCGGAAGGTCAAGTAGTATTTTACATTTACAAAGATGTAACACATATATTTAGTATTACATTGTGTCATGGAAAACTTTTAGGAAATACTGGAAAAGAAACAGACACAAGTACTAGTGGTATTCACTCCTAAAGTTTTATATACTTTTTGCTGCAACTTTTTTTAGGCTGTTTGTTTTGTGAAGGTTAGACTATATTTCTTGATATTTTTTCACATCTTTTTTTCAGTTGTGATGGGAAAAAATAAATCTAGAAATTGTTGTCTTAAAGCCTTCTACTTGAAGAAAAGCACGCATCAAGACATCTCACTGTCATACATATAAATAAAAGTAAACTATGAGGTTGGGAGCAATCACAACCAGAAGTTTCAAGCAGAATAAATTAGCCACAGGGGTAGGCATTGCTGCTTTTTTTTTTTTTTTTAATATTAAACATGCAGAATTAAGTATCTTAATAAAATAGGAAGCCTTAAGTGCTGAAAATTATTGAACAGACTTAGGAGTGATCAGGGAGCAGAGCTCATAGGTGGTAAAGGTGTGGATGGAAATTCTGGTATATATGACATCTCCAAAGTCTGGGTAGCTACAAAGTTTTTATTCAGATTATCACAGGTATCCTGGGCTCCTGCTTGATTAGGGAGATATGCAAACATGCTTTACAGATACTTATGACATGGGGGAAAAAAATAAATACACCATTTATGACAGGTTGTTTCAGGACTGACTAAGAGTGAGACGAGTATTTCCCAGTGGCTATGGATTAGCTAAATCACAAATCTGGAAAATTCAGACACATCTTCACTCAGAACAATGAACTGAGTTTACAATTTAAAGGCCAAAGCCAAATCTGTACTGGGTTGCTCAAAAGAAGAGGGTTAAAAGTGAACATCTAAAACATACTTGGAAATATAGTACTGCAGAATTAGAACTAATCACTTACTAAAACACAAATATACTTTACATAAAGGGTAGACTTTGTCTTTAAGTAACTAGTTTAAGAGTTGCAATTTACACATTTCAGTGAGGCGTTTCTATTTCCTGACCTTCCAACTGCTGGAAAGAAAAACCTATTTTATCCATACAAAAACCTTTAGTGGGTTACAGTTTAGGAATAAACAACAATCAAAAAATTCACAGCGCATTTGTCTTGAACAATGTGCTCCTGAAAAGTTGAATGTTTTAAAGTTAGGATATTTATCTGTACATTACTGATGGAAGAGAAGTTTCTACTTCATTGTTTGTTATATTCATCCTTTTAGGTGATCTCTTAAATGTAAGCTTATTCATTTATATCAAGAGCCACTCAGAATCTTTTTTCAAATATCAGATATATGCTGGGAATTTGACATGAGCTAGGGCATGTTATCCACATGCAAATGGAAAAGCAGTCTGTCCACTATTTTGGAAACAGTAACAAAGTCCAAAATTCGTCAACAAGCATTGTGCAATGGGGATATTGGGTGAAGAGATTACATCTTTTAAGCAGTAAATGAAATTCATTTCACACATTCATAAAACATTTTTGGAACAAGTGATTTGTTACTACGGAATTATAGAAAACTAACAATTTTGGTAGCCTTTCTCAAACTGTTCTCATATCCTCATTAGATAGACTCCATGAATATGTTTAATTTTAATTAAATTTTATTAATGTTTCATTTTAATTAATTTTAAATCAAAACAGAGGCTTCTACATTTTGGATTATTTAGAGAGGCTTTTTCTTCAATTTTTCGCTAAAGCAACTCATCCTTCAAAGAGATAAGAGCTGGTAAGATAGATAAACATAATAGTAAGTCAAACACCAACATGAAGATATTCTCCTTACCCAGGGACACCTCCAAAACATAAAAATACTTGAAGGTCAAACCATTCTGCCCTTATGAAGAAAACTTTACAGCGAGTCTAAGTGACAATCTGTCATAGTTTTCATTGCACTGACGTCCTCTGAAACTCTCGTCTTCCTTTCCATTCATAAAAAAATTCTTTAAATCCAGCAAAACAATTTTAATACACTACTTCACATTCCTATTTTAATACACTACTTCACATTCCTATTTTAATAAGTACTATTCTGTCAAATGATTACATTGTCGTGTATGTGCATTCAGTGACACACTTGGATTTAGTAACACAGTACTCACTACTGAGTTACACAACGGGGAGGGGGAAATCAAACAGTTTGACACTTCTCATCAGAACAGTCTTTAGTAAAATTATTTAAGTGAATATTTTCCCTACTGTCCCTAAGGAGTTAACCCAAATGGTGTGTAAGATGTGATATGCCTTGATCCATCATTACCAGTGCAAATATAACTGTTCTTTATGCTGTGCATTGTTAGGCATCCACATTGGTGACTGTTAGTGTTAGATAACTTGGCTGTTACCTGAAGTCTCCATTTGCTGTTTGGCTTTTCCTAAAGATAAAATGACAAATGCCATAAGCTACTGCTGTACTTTATAGCAGTATAAACCATCTGAAAAGGATACACAAGCTTAAAATGCTTCCAAAGGTCTCAATTCCTTTCAATTTTCCAAGTTGTACAATATAAAAAAATCCCAAGTCTGCAGACTTGGATTTGCAGTGGACATGGATCTGTTCACAGGACCAATTCCATCAGAAAAGTACGTAGGTCAGCTGCACAAATTACAAGCCAATTGCAATGGTTCTCATTAAGCAATTATGAAAGATTAAGATTTTATAAGTGCTTTATAATTCACCTTCGAGGGTTGAAGCTTCTGATTCATTAAACATTGCAAAAGCCAAGAGCAAGTTTTACTTAGTAGAGTTCTTACTCCTGTAGCCCCCCAAAAGGTCAACCATTTTATTGTTTTCTGCAAATCTCATGTTGATTTTGACAGCACAACCCATACCCTTTTTTTACATGATCGGGAACTCTACTATTGTGATAGTTTTGTGCAATTCAGATTGTTTCTACTACACAGCAGGGACTTAATTGTTTTTCTTACTATAATCTGTGAAGGTGCAATAAAATTACAGCTCCATGCATGAGAAGACTATTCAAGGAGTCGGAGGGACTCAAAAGAAAACCAGACAGAGCTAAGATAAAAGCAACTTTTATTAAAATACTCTTCAAGCTTCAGAAAGCATAAATTAATGAATGTGTAGCTACTATAATACATTATTTTACAGGAGAACCATAGGGCCTTGAAGCTTCTATAAACACAAGAAAGCCTACGAGCTTCACTGTAATAAATAAATACTTTCATCTTATCTTGTTCTAGGTAGAGGATGTATTGAAGCTCGTACAGGTACACAGCAACCTTCTGCTCAATTTTTTCTAAGTTTTCCACAATATGAACATATTACTAGTTTAAGCAGCAGAATCTTTATATTGAGCTTGCGCTTCTATTCACAACATCGGATATTTTTAAATTTGTTTTTTATTTGCTTAAAAGCAGTCTGTCTTCTTGCTATACTTTGTAAAACATTTACAACCACTCTAAAATTGACCTGCTGAAAATCCAGTGAAATCCATGACAATTATCCTGGTAAGTACAATAGTCTGGAATAAGTGTGTACAGTCCCTCTTCGTCTTCTTTCCCCAGTCCCAAAATCAACATAATACAATTTCTTATTCTTTTGTTCATAATTTTCTGCTTCCTAAAAACCTACAGTAACTCAAACTCAGCAATGCAAATGACACCTTTAAGGCAAAAAATGAACTGCAACAGCCATTTCGTCCCCCACGTTGGGAGATTCAGTCACCCAAGTTGTTCTGTTTCAAATTCATCTTTTTTTGTCAACTAGTGATTAGCACAAAAACATTTTAATCTCATTTTTTACACATCAATAGGAAAGTGTTAGAAAAGTATAGAAAAGGCTAGAATTTCTCTTGCAGTAAGGCTATTGAAATAGGTTTTCTTTTTTTGCAAAGCAGGTGGAAAAGAAGAAAGGAAGGAAGTGTTTATATTTTGCTTTTGCAACTTGGGTAAAATCACTGGACATTAAGAACACGTGCTGAGACTTCATGGTGCCAGTCACGTAATTTTGTATATTTGGGACTAAAGACGTGGATGGGAACCTTTTCCCTGTGGAAAGAAGTGATAGAAGAAAAATAAGAAAGAAAGAAGGAAAGAAAGAAAAAAAGAAAGAAATTTTGTTTTCAGCAGTTTCACAAGCAAGCATGCAATATCCATGCACTATTCCTCTCTGCACATTGCCTTCCTCTGTCAAAAACTTGGATCCAGCATTAGACAAAGTCAGTAGAAAAAAAATTCCACTGACTGCAAGAACCATTAGATTTAGTTAGCCACTGGTTGGTCCTCATTTTCAACAATGCTTATCACAAAGCAAGGAGACAGCTGACCCTCATTCACAGTCCAGAATGGTAATGCTTTCCAGCTATGATTTGTGAGTGTGGATCAGATTGCAAGGCAAAAATGCCTGGGCAGATTTAGGAAAAGGAAAACATGTTGACAAGCTGACCTCGTACAGAAAACAACATCAGTCCAAGCTTATGGAAAACCTCAAACTCCTGCACAAATGTTAATGCTAGACTGTACCAACAGATTTTTAAAAGGTTGGTCTACACAGAAAAAGATCTTGATTTTTACATGCTGAAGTAGAAGGCAAAGAAAGAAGCAACATTTTAAAAACACCCAGATTCACACAAGCGCACCAAACACTGTCAGTTAAAAACTGAAACATGCAAAATATTAAAGTAATAAAAACGTAAAACATCAACTCACTTAGTCTTCTTTGAGGCTTCATTTTCTGGTTCTTTCACTGCAAGAAAACACAACGTTTTTACTTTCTAAGGCACTAAAGGCACTGTACTACCGTTCACTGAGATTCTCCCCTGTGCCAACGCACAAAGAAAAAGTTTAAAGGTTGAAAAAGTTTTACCATCAAATTATGACACCTTCTCTACATCATCTGTTCCAGCCCACAATACATGTAATCACACCATAGCAGAATCAGAGCATGGAAACATGATCTGGGAATAAACCAAGGAACTATGGATTTGTGCTTCTGATTGGTCAAATCATTGCAGATCACATATGTTTTTATGACTGTCAATGATTTCCTACATGCCTGAAAATACCTTAATTTTTTTGAGTATTAAATTTGAACAGGAATGTTGCCATTTTGATGATACAGGAGGGGAAAGAAACAAATACATATCTGCTAACGTCTTTAGGAGTAAAAATGGAAATTTTAAAGAATGTAATAACACTCAATTCAATCAGGAATTATGTCCAGTAATGTCTTGTAGTATAGCACTTGTATGAAATTTTTTTGTAAAACTCTTGCAGTAGTCTTCTCAAACTTTTTTTTCTTTTAAAGAGCTCACCAAAATTCTGCCTACTAGATTTATTATCCAAGAGGGAAAATTCAAGAGATGTTACTGAATCCTTTTTCTATTTCTCCCCATACCCAGCTTTTAAAAACACCTATCTGGCCAAGGCCATTACATATAATTCATTTACACCAAACTACTCACTATGATCAGTGCCAGTGATTTGGGCAAGGATGCGAAAAGAGCGGGACTGCGTGGTGCCTGTCCGGGGATGCCAGTCTTCAGTGTCTTCTATCAGTCGCTTCTTGCTGGCATCGCTGTGGGTAGGTGTGTGGTAAAACTCTGTATAGGTATCCACAATATGCTTCCGTGGGGGGCTGCATCAAGGAGATAAGACACCACTGAATGGAAAGCTTCAGAGACCACCTGGACTGGGGTAGCTACAAAGACGCCGGCAGAACTAAGACTTTTCAAAGAGTTCAAAGGTGGCTTCTGCATTTGGCTGCAGATGTGCAGCAGTGAGCTCTACAAGCACACCTGAACACAGATTCAGTTCTCTGAACCAAACACAGCTTTATAATTACTCTAACCTGACTGAAATACAGGGTGGTTCAAAAAGATGGACCCATTTGAAATGGACCTTCAATTGAAATTGGGTCCACCTTTTTGAAACACCCTGTATTTTTCCTTGTTTCACTGCTGGAACATTTGAAACAGTAAAAGAGGATATTACCAAGACATGTTTAAACCTTTACCGTTTGGGTGGGTTTTTCCTTGGAGATGACAGAGTATGACAGCAAGAAAAAGTTTCCCCAGCATAAACAGGAGAAGGAGAGAAAGAAAACAAGAAATAAAGTCAGAAAAGCAACACAGAAGTGCAGCTAAATTATTCTATTGAATTGGTTTTGTGGAAAAGGGCACTGAAATCCAATTAATAGTGATATTCTCATTCTACTACCAAAACCGCTGCACAGAGCTCCCATACTTAAACTCAGTGATTTCCCTTGAAGGGGCGAGAGGGGAATTTGATTTGATAAAGCAGGATAGTCTAATTATTTCAGCTCAGATGTCCCTCAACAAATTCTCCCGTTGGTTCATGAGAGGCAAAGCACTAGCTGTGTGCAAGGGCCACCCAGTACGTGCCAAATCTTTTGTGCTTAGCAAAGCCCAGGTCAGAATCAGGCCATTTGAAAGCACAGGTAGTGATGTTCTGGAGCATAATGTAGAGATATTGATGCTCGATACCCCCTCTGAAAGTCAAAAAAGCTGGGCAATTGTTTCATCAGTAAATTTTCCCCAAGTAAGTTATTATCAATCACTGCACTAGCAGACTCACAAAAATACAGGATTTTAAAGCTTTTATTTCAGTAAATGATGTAAAGAACATTTAATGGCACTGATCAGTTTTGGAAAAAGGAACAGAAGATTCACACTGTATATATTATTCCTAAATCCTACATCTGTTATCCCAAAGAATTAATATTTAAGACTCTTTACGTATACATTTATTTTCATGTAATTTACAGATTAACTGTGCAAAACTAGCTCCTAAGACATAACAGTCCTAATAATAATTAAAAAACCCAAACAAACCACAAAACTTTAAAAGCCACGTTTATTTTTGCCACTACTTCCCCACTATACTTTTAATGTCCTACGTATTTCTGGTGAAGAAAGGTGGAAAATATGAATGAAAATGATGTAAATTATTGTCAACAAGTAAGAATTAGGCCCACTCAATGGAATGCATTATTAGTAAGTACTTAAGCTTAAAAGAGTACTTAATACTTGAAAGAATGATGTGAGAGGTATTATGCAAAATTGTATCAAAAGATTGATACAAAGTATTAGTGAAGTACACATATCACATATCAAAATTAGCAAAAGAGGAAAAGGTATAAACACAAAGACAGCGGTATTTCCAGTATGGAGCACAAGAAGTACAGAGAAAAATGAAGTATCAAAGCAGTTAATAGAAAAATAAATCTGAAAATTAAACCAGAAATGTAATAACATTTACATGCAGTTGAGTGCATTCTAGCAACTACCACAGTAAAGTAAGTAGTCTTTTAAATCTGTTGAAAGTTGTATTATAAACAAAATATCCTGCTGACTTCTCTTGTGGATCCTACTGATCCCTTTTTAAAGTCTTGAGTCTACTAGCAATGACTCATTGAGGCAACAAGGTGGTGCCAGAGACAAAGGAAAATTCACTGGGACAGGCTTCCCCTTAACTCAGCCTTGAAGCAAGGGGAGAAAAGACAAGTCAATAAAAGCTCAATCATATTTATCATCCCCAACATGTACGAATCAGAGTATACGGATGTTACTCTTATTTATGTTCCTCTTATTTTTGTTCTCTGAATTCAGTATCTGGCCCTTCATTCCAGTCCTCAAACAATTTTTGCTTTTATACTGTATTTTACCATTTACCTGTTGTATTACAACACCAGTTATAGCCAAAGAATTTACCAATACACGCAAACACCACACCAATGTTTTAAGGAATAAAAAAAGCTGCAAAAATGTAACAGTGAAAAGCAAGACCACATGTTCAATGCAGACAAAACCATCTACTACACTCAGAAGGTACTAAGAAAAGCTGAAGCTGTTTTGCAAAGTTTTACATTTAAACTCTTTTAGAGTTATAATTTTGCAAAACAAGAATACATGCTGGTTATTCCAACAAGAAAAATGACCATAATTCAACTCCAGTGCTGTTGATACTAACTTTGTCATTGTTGTTATCTGCAAGGGAAAAAAATATTTGATGTGTTAATACATTCTTTGCTTCTTGAAATATTACAGGAGTTTCCAAATCCAAGCTCTGGTAAAGCCATATATCATGTCAGTCAAACTTACAACCACCAAGAGAACCTACAAAGGAAAAATTTAGCCCAGCTGAGCTTAAATTGAGAGAAGTCTGTTGACATCTTACCTGTTTCAAGCAGCAGGCACATTTTCATGCAAGAGCTGGCAAGAAGGTCTTGAAAAAAGCCTAATTGCACTCAGCCTAGTGAAGGCAAACTGCTGTCTTTCTAAGCCAGGACTAAACAAGGGAAACAAAACTTCCTTCCCCATCCTGAAGTGATGGCAAATAGTTTATATCCTGAATGTCGTTTGAGGGGAGCCAGTAGGAAGAGAGGAAATTCTGAGTACAACAAAGTGCACGTTTAGAGAACTGCATTTGCTCAGCAGTATTTTTTTTTTTTTTTAGAAAATGAGTAATATAAAATGCAGAAGCAAAACTGAATTTATTTCAGACTGATCAATTATTCCAAACTTCAATGTTTCTGATATTTCATAAACGTTATTTTAAATGGGGAAATAGTTAAGCAGCATTGTAGAAACGTAATTTTACTAAGTAAAACTAAGTAGTGTAACAGCAGACAAATATAATCACTAGGGGGTTTTGTTTGCTTGTTTTTGTTTTCTACCTCAGGACTGCAAGACAGTTAGACAAACCAAACACCATTGTAAGGAAAATGGCATAATGAAGTAGGTTTTTACAGCTCTGAACCTTTTCAAGCTTTCCCAAACTAGCTCTGCAAGACTGGCAGTGGGACAGGGATTTCTTGTGATACTCTTCAATCAGTATTATATCCCCTAACCATAGGGCAGGGCACCTAGCACACTCACCCAGTCATCCTATCTTGATTGTCAAGTGCTTATTTCTATGCCTGCAGCACTTCCTTCCAGGAGACTTAATTCTGTTGCTATTCATCTTTTTCTAATTAGTGCTGAGCAATTACTAATTGGTGCTTCTGAGTACCTTACACTGTATTTGCTAGAATAGCTTTCCTGAAAATGTAGAGACGGTTTACCAGAGTGTATTCAACAAGTCTACCAGCAATAAGCAAGTCCTTGGGATCTCCCAGTTTCATCCCACTTCTATGCACTGTGGCCTCTTGCCACGAGCTATTTAAGAAAGGGCTGAAAGTTACCATGACAACAGTGGGATATAAAATGCATACGGACTGCATTATATGAGTCCACATATGGAAAATATTTGTACTGCAACATAAAGGGAATAGGTACCTAAAGAATTTTTTTCCTCAACTGAAACTGCAATTTATTCTATATTTTAGTTGACATGGATGTTTACCTTTCTGTAGGGTTCTTCATATACTTTATATACTGATAGAATACCAGAGAAGAGAGGCACTACGCCTATTCCTTCAGCCCCTTCCCCTTTGAGGGATGGGAAATAGTAACCAGAGGTTTTAGGTTTTAAGCACAGGTTTTATGTTCTTTAGATCAATGAGAAACCTACAGTTCCCCTCCTGCCCTTTTTATTACTTAATTCAATCTGCTGAACACTGCTGCTGGGCATGGAGGCCAACTGGCACAGGACTGCTCGCGCCCAGCCTCCTCCTCTGCGCACAGCACAGCAGCCACTGGGAACCAGTCCCTGACCAAGAATTTCTGGGAGAGTCCAAGTTGGCCCCAGCCAAAAGCGTGATGCTGAAAACAGGGCAACAGTGCAGGTCTGAGTGTCCAGGATTGCTTCTGAGCTCAGTTTAATTTACTAATCCATTGTTTATTAGTCTAGATGCTAAACAGATATATTATAAGCCTTTTATACAGCCTTACAGTCTCTTAACTGCTAGGTTTTTGTTATCCACTTTAACATAAACAATTATTCAAATGTGAAAATGACTCAAATTTTAAATGTGTGTTGCTTTTTTATGGTAAAGGTAACATTTAATGTTGGGGTATTTACATCATAATGCTGCAAAAAAAATGTGCTCAACCCTGCCAGCTTCCTCGCACACATCTTAAAGTTTCCTGTGCATTGTGAGGAAAAGTAATGCAACATCTGTCCCTTTGCCTCCTTTCTGGGACCTTTTTTCACTGGTCCTGCTGAGGCTGAGGTTGGTCTTCCAGAGCATCTCATTCCTGGCCATCACAACACCTGCCAAACCTTCCTGACAGACTGCTCTGCATTTTTGAGTGCCTGCTGCTTTCAGTCACTGTATTGGGAGTCAAAAATACACAGTGAGACACAGACATCAAAATTAATACCAGGCTTGTTGTAAGGTCCAGAATACATCATGACACAATCAATCATGTCAAGCATTTCATGGTTCTAATTCAATTTAGCTGTGACACTCTATACACTGGTATAGTGTCACACCTAAGAAAAATTATCACTGAAAGTCTGGCTTGGCCCTTCAAAGCATCCCTTTTAAGATGCGAGTCCTTCCTCAGAGATTCACTTCTGGGGAAAAATGACTTCTCTCAGCTGTGTTTTACTTAGCCCTTAAACAAGCCCAGCTTTTTTCCTGTGAGGAAAGACCCTCACAGCAAAAAAAAAATCCCACCTACCCATTTTGCTGTTTACTCTCCCCCTGGTTTTCTCTGAGTCCTCGTCGCGGCCCCTCGGCTACATCCTGGGTGCCGTCGCCGGCAGAGGCGCTCGGGACGGCATTGTGCGTGGCGGGCTGCCGTGGGACATTAACTGCAGGTTTAGCAGCACTCAGCACAGGCGACCGCTGCTCAGCGTTAGGCTTGGCATTAACATGCAGTCCGGGTGCAGCAAATGGGGCTGGGGTGGCCGCCGCTGGGGCTGGAGCTGCCACCTGAGCCGGGGTGAAGGCGGAGGACGGTGATGGGATGGAGTTGACTTTGGAGGAGGTTACAGCTCCAAATGGCCTCGGTGTCTTATTGTAAGCCACACTTGCCATGGCAGTGACTTTGGGTGCAACAGCAGAGGCAATGGGCACAGGCTTAACTACTTCTGTAGGTTCTCCCTATGCGAGATGAAAAACAAAAAAGAAACACACAAAAACACGCCAAACACATGCACATTCATCAGCAGGGATTTTTGTGGCTCTCAGGGGACATAACCTGCAGAGCATGAAAGGAAGAAGCACAGAGGCAAGCTTTACCAAGACTGCAGCCAGGAAATATATGGAAAAAAAGAAGCCATGCATTTTAGGAAAGGGAATGATCCAAGCATGCAAAATCAACATGAAATCTCATGATGCTAACTTCTCTCACTATATCCAAAAGAGACACCTCACAAATAAAATTCAAGACAAACTGAAGAAGTACACTCTATTGCAAAACCCACTTTGTAACTCATGTGGAAAAAATTAGTGTTTTTCATAAAAATCCACGTTCCACCTCTCAAACCCAATCTGAGATATGCACATTCCCCATACATAAATAGCATGTGCATGTGTACACATATACTGTGTATACTGATCTGTCTATATGGCCCTTAAGAGCAGAACCAGAGCCCTGGAGCTCATTTATTAGAGGCCCATGCTTCGGGGCTCCAAGCTTTTCCAGTTGTATTCCATCAATGTGCTCCAACGTCTTCATATACCCTTGTCAGATCAAAACACTCAAAAAAAATGTGGTTTGGGTTTTAGCATTTTGTTTTGTTTTGTGTTTTTTGGGGGTTTATTTGTTTTGGTTTTTTTTTCTGGAAGCTATGTTTAAACATGGTGGTTCCCAAACTGTGGCCTTTCAAATCATGGTCAGTAGAACGGTAATATACTATACATTATTTATGTCCACTGGAGAAGATTTTCAAGTTCAGGCCATTTGTAAGCATTTTCAGGTTTGCACACACCCTTCTTATCAAAAAGGGGGCTTTGAAACCATTGATTAAGAACATAACATTAGAAGAACTCGAGAACAAATAATTCCCCAGGGCTCTAAGAAAAGTGAGGGGAATTGTTCTCTGAAACTCTAATATTTAGATAAGCTTCTTTCAAATACAAAGGAAGATTTCAGCACCCATTTTTTTTTTTTTAAAAAAGGGCAAAAAAACCCCAACCCCATCAAAAAATCCTACTACTGTTTCTCTCTTAAGGATAGAGGGAAAACCTCATCAATAGCTTTCAAAAAAATGTTTCGAGAGTTAGAAGATAACATTTATTCACTTGAGGGTTTTTTGGGGGATAATAATTTGCCAGGTCTCTCAATTTTATTTTAATTTATTTTTGGAGGGGGTGTGGGGAGAAGGGGGAATGATTCAGAGATTCAAACGCTGCAATACTCTAACACATGGAAATCAAGCATGTTATATTGAAAGGAAAGTTTGAATGACAGTGCTTATCAACAACAGGGTTTGACAGAAAGGTAACAGTTAGTGCCACATGCTACAATTTCTTGGTTGTGATAAAGAACATACCTTTGGTACATGAACAAGATCAGGCTTTTGTTTAAGTGCCACTCTGGAAGAAGAAAAACACACACATAATTGTAAAAAACCCCAAGTTCTTTAATGTTTAAGTATTTCCCTCTTCCAAGTTGCCATATCCACCCACAGATATACAAAGTATTTAATTTTGTTTCCTCTAAAGGAAACAAGAAGTATTCAAATTAAATCTACAATATTGTTAATACGAGGAAAAGGCAAAAAACAAACTGGATTAATTCATCCAGGTACAACATTAGCATCCATCATCAAATACTATTTGATTTATAAATTCATAATATCATATCACCAGTTTGGAGACTTCAGGCCCAATTTGATTGTTATTTTCCATCCTTTCATAAGAAACTGTCACATAACTCAAAAGCTCTAGTAAGATGAATTGCATTTTAAACAGTGCATAACCTTAATTTGGGCTTTAAACAGGAAGCTTTCTTTTAGAACAACAACAACAACAAAAGTCCCTCTGAAGGACTTAGCAAGTTAAATAATACAGAAACTTTTTGCACAGTCTTTGTTCTTCAAAGGTAAGGTTAATGTCACTTGAACTCCACAGCAGATAGCCAAAAAATTCTTCCAAACAATGGGTGCATTAGAGCTACTGCAGGGTGGTGGGAAAGAAAGGACTCAATGGAAAGGATAAAGAAGATGAAGAACTGACCGATTTTTTTATACCTAAAGTGAACTAGCAACATGTTACAGGCAAAGGCATCTCATTTGATTGTTTGCTTGGCACATGAATATGTGCAAAAACATACACACAAAACTTAAAAAAAAATCAAAACACAACAAAAAATCTGAGACATTGACATTTTGTCTGCAAACATTGCTGCTGATACACCTGAGTATTTTCTTGTTGTTTCGGTAGAAAAGTGGCTTCCAGCCACATTGCAAACCCATATTTCAGGCCATATTTGGCAACTGCTCAGAAAAGCTGGCACTCTTAATAATCCAGGACCCAGCAATCATATCCTGCCTGAAATCACACAACCCCAATTTCTGATTAATCCTCTAAACAGGGTTTTGAAGAACTGAAGCTGGATTTCCATTTTCCAAAAGATAATTTACTAATTTACTATGAAGGGAAGAAGGTTTGTTTGAGATCAGCTAACAGAGGCTACAATTCAATTAAAACACCTCCATTATATAAACCAGCATTTCTATTTTATACCAAGAAACATGGAGGACTAGATTTTAATTAGGCACACTTGGCCCATTTAAAAACATTTTTTTTCTTTCCTTCCCCCCTTCCCTCCCCCCCCAATTACATTCAAAATCTTTACTCCTTCCCTTAAAGCCATTTAACCCCCAGCACTCATCAGATTCCAGCAACAGCAATCCTGCCGCACATTCAGTAGTCAACTTTAAAAAAAAAAGAGATACATATATAATCCACATGCTATATTAGCAGAAAAAAAATAAATCTCATGAGAAGATCATCTTCTGCACTCCACTATTTTTGCACTGCCATGGACACAAATTATGTCCACATCAACAGTAATTCTCAACAGAGAGAGGGTTTTGTCTGCTCTGGGGAACAGGTCTGTTCTCCCCTTTCCCACAGGGTGTAACAGCCTATGAGAAGACTGACCTCGAGCCCTCCAAAGTGCTGGGGTGCATCATTAATCACTCTTAATTGCAAAGTTGTCAATTTGTGGCAACAAAAGCAACAAGAAGAAAAAAAAGAAAAAATGTCAACACATACGTAAACTTTTCTTTTTTAAACACCAGAGTTGGAAGGAAACATGCATCTTGTTCCTTGTCTTAGGTATATGTTTTTAAATAAATTGGAATGTTGCATTTATTAACCTCATCTAACAGTAAGAAGTAGAAAGACATTAATTATTCAAGTCAGCTGCCGTACTTCATGCTTGAGGAAAAATAACCTTCTCTTTGCTAATGCTGGACCTTGGAGTTTCAGTCTCATAAAAGAAACATTTAAATTTTTTTGCTTTTACAAAATACTCAGATTTGAGTTTGTAATGGATGTGACTACTCTGCATTCATCAATACAGCATTGAGCAAAAGTGATCATCTCTCCAGATGATCTGAAGACATACTCTACAAAATTAATCTTCAGAAATACCATACAAAAAAAAAAAAAGGGGTGAAAAAAAGACTTGATAACTGAAAAGTTCCCACTGTTCTTAACATTGGAGTCAGACAGCATAACATTACTTTATTTCCCCCAAACATACTTGAAACAAGGACATAAATTTGTGTGTTCCAGGCATACTTCAAACAGTTTAACTTGGCCTTGTTGACTTCAGACCATAATCAGACTAAAATCTGTGATTTATCCCATACGGTATAAAGAAAATGCTCACCCAGCAAACTTAGCCACCAAGATCTGAATGTGAACAATGCTTGCTGGTTAGACAAGACAGTACAAAAGGAAATACACACTTCAAGCTGGAAAGCAAAACAAGTCCAACACATACTTTTAAGAAAATACTTCCTTCAGGGCTTTTTCCTTTATTATTTTGATAGATACTAACAAACTTCACAGCAAAAAAATAATTAAACTGCAGAATCTTTTACACTTTCTTAGCTGTTAGCACTTCGCTTGCCACCTAGCAATTAAACACATTAGGATTTCATGCTGGATTGGTCACATTGAATGTATGAATAACTAAAGATAAAAGCTTTCAAAATGAGATGACACGCTTGCCCTGTTTCTGCTTACTGGAAAAGTAGGATGGCTGGAAGCAGGGTATTTTTGAATGATTTAAAACTAGCAGTTCTGTATATTGGTTTATGCAACATTTTCAATAACACACAAACAAAGCAAAGACAAGAAAGCTCAGTATAAATGCTTATTATAAACAATGCACACAGAAGACCTTGGCAAATGGTTACAGTTTCAAGCTTCTTATGAATTATTATAGGCAATGAAAACAGAAATAACAGCTACCACTTACTGACAGCCTAATACTGGAAATGAAAGCACGTGAAGTTTTTTCACAGGCTTCTCCAATCAAGCCATTTGTTCTTTCAGAAAAAAAAAAAAGCTATATTTAGCCTGTGTACACAGTTCATTTCAAGCAAACATGATCAAATTTGCTTTCTAAACATACCACAAGCCATTGCTCTCCAATGAATACTTCTGTGACATTTAATGCAATTCAAAACATTCCAACTTTCAGCCCAGCCTTATTAGGAAAATGAATTAGTGTCCTCTTTGTTGAAAGCAACATGCCCAGAAGAAACTATTCATTCTTCAAATTCTCTTTTTATTCATTCCCTTCCAAGTATTTCACCCATTAAAAAAAAAAAACAAACCAAACAAAAAACCCCCCCAAAACCCAATAAAACACAAGCAACTTAACAGAACTCTTCTATAATTGCCAATAACTGGAAGAGCCCATTATTAACGACAAAGCTACAGTATTTCATGCTTCTGCAATGAGAACAATTTGACACACCATCTCCAAAAACCGATCATCAACAAGAACACTAATCTCCATAATTAGCATTATGGAAGTAAATTCAATGCAAAGCAGAATTGTTTTGACAAGTCCCAGTTGTACTGTCTGTATAACCACATAAGAGGCTCATACCCTCAGTCAATAAAACCCCAAAGCTTCATTGAACCTAAAATCCAAAAGACATTTCAGATTCATTTCTCCTCTGAACTCCCTTTAAAGTCCCACCACCCCCAGTACTCCTGCTCCTTAGTAAAAGGTACTATCTTATGTTCATAACTTAAAAAGCAGATGTTAAACTCGATGAAAAAAACAAAACAAAAACATAGCTCCCCATAAACAAGTGAAGCCCGCAGTACCAGTATTAACATAGGTATTGCGTTTGGGGGGTTTGTGTATCTAACTTAAAGGATTGCCCATAAACTCTAGTGTGAGACACAGCAAGAAGCAGTTGCAAAACTCCCATTGCTGAAACAAACTCAAGTCTGGAAGATGTTCTGCAAAATTGTATTTGTTGTTCTGAATGGAACATTTCTAAGAGGAGGAAGGAAGAAAACAAGAAATTTTTCCCACTTCTCTCATTTTAAAAACTAACTCCTTTTTCCTAGCTGATCAATCAGGATACAGGTTTTGGCAGCAGATGCTACATCCCTGAAAAGCCACTGGTCAGATCTTCCTTCCGAAAACCTGATCTTTTAGAGGTTTTGGCATTGTAGTCTGCAGTTCTGTTCATTTGCTTCATTTTATTTCTAGAGAGCAGTCAGTTGACAGGGCAGAAAGCTAAATTCATTTGCTTTTCATAAATTAGCCAACTCATATAAAAAGATGACAAGCAGAAAACGTTTAATATATATAACAAGCCACGACTTTCACTAAGGGTTATCTGAACAAAAACAAATGTAGATGTAATTTAAAGCACAGAAAAAAAGAACACCCACCCACCCCCCGTAGAACTAAGCCCTTTCTCTATCACAGACATAATTAATTTCTTACCAACTTTGCTCTGGCTCACAACAATAGAAAAGCAAAAACACTCTTAAGCCTGCTTCTTGTCACAATTTACACAC
>VZRW01003878.1:0-42869 GCA_013398125.1 Aegotheles bennettii | reverse complement strand
GCTGGACTCTCTCAAGCAGTTCCATGTCCTTCTTGAACTGTGGGGCCCATCACTGGACACAATACTCCAGATGTGGCCTCACTAAGGCAGAATAGAGGGGGGAGGAGAACCTCTCTCGACCTACTAACCACCCCCTTTCCAATGCACCCCAGGATGCCATTGGCCTTCTTGGCCACAAGGGCACATTGCTGGCTCATGGTCATTCTCGTGTCCACCAGGACCCCCAGGTCCCTTTCTCCTACACTGCTCTCCAGCAGGTCAGCCCCCAGCCTGTACTGGTACATGGTGTTGTTCTTCCCCAGATGCAAAACTCTGCACTTGCCCTTGTTGAATTTCATTAAGTTTCTCCCCGCCCAACTCTCCAGCCTATCAAGGTCTCGTTGAATGGCAGCACAACCTTCTGGTGTGTCAGCCACTCCTCCCAGCTTAGTGTCATCAGCAAACTTGCTGAGGATACATTCTGCCTGCTTAAGAGAGCAAATGGCAACTTCCAACCAGAGAGAAGATGGGATGTGTAACGGCATTTCAGATACCATACCTCTCCAGGAGTCTTAGTACGAACACCTCACTCTGAAAACTAATTCCTATGTTAAAAATGCATTATTTCTCCTCTTGTCCTAAAAATACAGGCTGTAAATTCGTGATAATTCAGACATTAAAATTCAAACAGTATGAGACACAGTTGTCTCAACATTAACAAAACATTGAAAAGACTTTCTGTGGATGATTCATTTGTATCTGAAATGACAGAAAAGGATCTTCCCAGTCAAATGAACTATTTTTAGACAAATTATATCTTTTGGGCTTCATATCCTTTGATGAGGTATATTTCTTAGAGTATGCTGATCGGTATTTGTTTCTTGACATAATAATACCTCAAGATAATATTTAACACCTCACTTCACTATATTTAGCCTGGCAATATTAGCTCACAAGTCACTCAAAAGATTCTGTTTTCAGTAAGTTTAAAAGAGGAGAATTAATATAATGTATAAGTCATTATTTTACATTTGTGCTCCCCCAGCACACTAGATTATGATGAAGCTCTAGGTCAGGTAAAAGCAATAAAAATTGTGTTCTTGCTTTACTGACCATTTGATAGTTGGCCAAATCAAATGCAGGTCTCCCCTCTTGAATTTAAATAAGGTTTGGGATTTCATCATTACGTGTTAAAATAAATAGTGCTGACATTTTAGGAAAGAAACAGGCTGCTCTCTGCTTTGGTATTCCTACCCACAAAGGATTAGTTGTTTTCAAGACCTCCCAAAGGTAACCACTGCTCAGTCTCATTCCTGTGGTCTGTGGCAACCCTGCCGAATGCATTTGTAAAGAGAGTTTAAGTGCAGGCAGATAATATTTTATTCCATTAAAGCAAAACAAAAACCAAACAAAAAGCTGAGGAAAAAATACTGTGGAATTTATCTCACCATCTGACTGATGGAGACTTTTAAAAACATGCTTATTGCTCCCATGAAAGCATAAGGTTTAGAAACCTGGAGGGCCCATGCACATGACCATCACTGGACTATGGGGCATGACTGTCCATACCTGCCCATGACTTCCCTGCTCAGAGTCCAAACAGGTAAAGCACCCCCAGTACCAGGTATGGCCAATGCCTCCCAATCCTGTACAGATCACTGCTGGTTGTCCTAGAATAATTGTAGAGCAGCCTATATGCAAGTGGTAGCTGAGCATGTCTAAATGATAGAGTTCAGTACGCAGTAATCCCGTCTTGCCAATGTTTGGCTACTCACAAGTGATAGAAAAACTAATGTTGTGTATGTAAGACCTCCTTATATATTACCTTCAGTGACTGTGGTCATTTCAATCAGTTATGCCTTGTTTTAAACTGATTTTTTTCTTGAAGCTGTCCTTAAGCTGTCTTGCCAAGTAACAGTATCCAAATAACACTTAAGTGCAAATAACAAGACAAAACAACTATAGCTGGGCTTTTAATAAAGTGGGATGTATACATTTTATTTTCTTCAGAAGTGCTTATTAGAAACTAATTCTAACACAGCAAGCTACCCTTTAAAAACAGCCACCTTAATGAAAAGCATAGGTCTAAATGACTTGCAGACCTCGCCAGTCCTCCAAAGCCCTCAAAATGAAAGTTCAACTTCATGCTGACTTCAGTCTGTCATCAAATCTAGGTTATAATTTGGGAGACTCAAAACTGAACACTAAATTATTTTTTCCAGTGCTTTCTGCAATACGGTGACTAATGTTTAAATTACCTCCTTTATCTAAAACACAGCCCAAATAAGCTTG
Organism: Aegotheles bennettii; assembly: GCA_013398125.1. Taxonomy (NCBI): domain Eukaryota; kingdom Metazoa; phylum Chordata; class Aves; order Caprimulgiformes; family Aegothelidae; genus Aegotheles; species Aegotheles bennettii. Next base: position 40,598 of record VZRW01003878.1, on the reverse strand, counting down.
AAATTGTGGTCATATCTATTTTAACTAGAAATTCATGACAAACAGCTCCCCAGTCCCCAACAGATCCTTATTTGGGATTTTTATTTTTTTTTCTCCTTAGGTACATGCTTGGGAATGAGCATTGATATCAATTGTTTTTTTCTCTCAAATGAAGAATCCAGAAATTTAGAGAGACATTAGATTATTATCTTTTACTTGTTATGGGAGCTAAGCACATCTCTCCTGTACAAAGCAGCTCACCCATCCACAGCTTCAAGAAAAACTGAGAAATGTAGTGGAAGCATAGTTAACCAAAAGAGATGAAAACTGTTTCTGAGGTGTCAGGCAGCAATGACAAAGAAAAGTCATCTCCTTCGCTATTTCACCAGCACAGGAAGCAGTGTCACCCACCCAGACTCCAGAAGCACTGCCCAGACATCTCTGGCCAAATCCCAGCTGCTTCCTCACACCTCCTGCTTATTACTGATGTACAAGATGAACAATATGAGCAACCTGATACTACAAACTTCTGAATTTCCCTCTGTGGTGTTTGGAGCTCTACATTGTCTTAACCACGCGGACATGCAGAGACTCCGCCACAACTGTGCATGGGGCTGGTCCAGAAAAGCCAGTGACATGGCAGAATTCACCAACAGAGAAACAAGATGCTAAATATATTTAAAGGGATTAACTCTGTTGGTTTTAATAGGATATGCTATGGTTTTAATTCTTTCCAATTAAGGTCAGGAATACCAATAGGCATTTGTCTGACTCCTGAGTGTGACCTGCCAAATCAGCAAATTTTCTTCCCCATCCAGTCCCCCAGGCACATCTCTCCTCCCTTCTATGACACCTCAGCAGTGAAGGAGAAACATACACCTTGAGGTGAATGAGCACACAGCCTGGTTGGCAAGCTGCTGCAAAGATGACCATAGACCTTTCCACTGCAGGGACACGTACCTGGACCAGTCTTCTTTGCAGCAGGTGTGTTTAGAGGGGCTCCCCCAAGCTATTCCCAAAGGGGACACCACCACAGGTGGTGGTGGCTGTGGACAGCAGAGCTAAAGCACTATAAACCACATTTCAGAATTATTACAAGATCAATTTAATGAACGTGTACTTGCCAGAAGAAGTTAACTTTTCCACTACAGGTCCTCGCTTTGTTGTCCTTTATAATTTCCGTGTATTGTTTGTATGTTTATATATTTAAGGTCACAGGCTTAGCAGCATGTATTGCAGGTCTAACGTGCTGAGAAAAGCTACTTATGTTTTCACATGGCTGTCTACTATAGCTTTAGACATCTAACAACTTCAGTTTGAGAGAAGTCTTTTAAGGAAACCTACAACTATTGCATCTAGAAGACCTCAAGTTAACCTGACCAACAGGTCTCGCCCCACCTTTAAGGGAAAGGGAGGTCAAAGAGCAGCTGCCAGAGTACAAGCTGTAGCTGGAAATTATTTTGGTTACTGCAAGAGCTAGGCAAGAAAGATAGAAAAGCAGCAGTGAACTCAAAGAGTTAATTCCTGTAGTCAATGAAGTGGACAAGGAACCAATTATACTGGAAACTCTAACACTGATTAAGTAAAGATGCATGAAACAGAGTGCTTTAATTCTTCTGTCGTTTGCAACAACTGTGAAAGAAGAGGATAATTAATAATCCTGCCTGATTCTAACTGATCCAGCTAATTAAAGGGTTTTCCCTTCCCACAGTCTAGCTTTAGAAAAAAAGCTTTTACCCTTCTCAGCTCAAAATACTTAGGGGATAACATTCACAACATGGTCATAGCAAACGAAGCAATTAACTGCTTTTGTGGTCAACTAATCACTGATGCAAAACAGATGTAAAACATCTGATGCTCACAAAACCTATTAAGTTTTTCCACAACGCTGCAAACATTACTTTGTCTATGAGGCAAAACAAAAGTAAGTGAGCAATGTCTGACAGACACAATATATGTTTTTATTACCTCATGGGGTTTTGTGGTTCTGTGCCAGACATGACTTTCTACTGACAATACACTGGGATTTTTCAAATGCAGCTATTTTTCAAAAACTGGGATAAAAAAAGCCCCCAAAACAGTGCAGATGTAAAATTCAGCTATTAATAGAAGCTTGACTCTGCAGCTACCACTTATCTTTTTATCAGATTGTGTAACACATACATAGACTTGTAGCACTGGTTCTCAACTTGTGTTTATCTTTGTTTCAGACCTCTAGAAAATCCTATACACCTGAAAACCTGCCTGCTTTCCCCAGCATTACCAAAAATCCCATCTTTCTTATGATGTTTCACTTTTGTGATACAACAACTATCTTTCAGGAGGACATTTATTTTTCAAATGGCCAATCAGTAATTTATTCTCATTCCACTCTTTACTAGAGGAAGGTATAAGAACCCTGTTGATGAGTCAGGACACTGCAATTTTGATTTTCAACAGCTGAGAGATAATCTTGCATGGCAGTGGACAAGTTTTATTTAAAGTGTGTCTCATTTTTTCCTGTGGGCTGATGCTTAGGAACAGTTTACCTAACAACACTGGTCAGTTCACATGTTTACCTCGTTTGTGGGGGGTTTTTTTCCACTATTCTCCGCATCCCACATCCAAAGAGGTGCAAAAGTCACTATCTGAAAACAAGAAACTAAACAGTGACCTGCATAGGTACTAAACACACACTATTTACCCAGTTCAAGCTAACTTTAACCATTTTCAGCCTACGAAGGGCACAGCCCATTTTTAAACCATGTAAACTACTTCTAATCCATTTAGAAACAACTGTCCCTTGACAGATCATCACATACCCTTTTATAATTAAAGAATCCTTGCAAGTTAGCATCATAAACCTTGCATGTTGGAGAGACATGTTTTTCAAAGGAAAACAACAGGTGTGGGGCATAATTCTGTATTTGAAAAACAAAAGTGTAAATAGAGACAAGTAACATCACTTGTGGCACCAAAACCATGAGATCATGAGTGTTTATGAAGAAAAAGATGACACAGATTACACAGTGGACTGAGGTAGGATGAGCTTTGGTGCCATTGGGTCAGGTAAGCTGCCTGTACAGTATCAGATTTGGAGCCACAGGAAACAGAGTAGAGAGAAGACTGTGAAAATTAGTCTTTTCACATTCTTAACATTAGGGTAACAGGAGCAAGACTAAATCAACTTTCAAAAGAACATTTGAAATCCATGCCCTTAAGCACTTCATATAATCCAGATACATCAAATACAAACCCCCACATTTTATGAAAAAGGGGACAGAAGTTTCACTCAAATATATTCACGTACTATTCAAATTCACAGGTAAGAAGAGTCGTATTCTAAGAAATGTTTCAACTTTCCACAATGCAAACTTTTCCATTTATCTAGACATGGCCGGGAGTGCAGGAAGCACCACTGCTCACACATGACTGCTAAGCAACAGCAAAATCCCAAGGCTACTTCAGGTTCTGGGAAGTAAACCAACTGCTTTAGAAACTTTTTCATTAGAAAACTTTTGGATCTAGGTCAAAAGAGTATTATTCAAGCTCACTGTCTTTCTGGCAGTCTCATTAAATTATTGAATTAAATGGACATTTGACTAGCATTAGCATTGGAGGCAAAAGCAGAAGCAAGAAAGATCTGCCTAACATTTGCAGAGAGTCATCTTTTTCTCGATTTTCTGGTATCTTCCTTCTAACGCTTTTTCTTACATAACTAATATAAGGAAGAAAAAACATACTGATCAGTGTCCTAAAGCACTACAAACAGTATGGTCATGCCAGCCTTGAAGTTTTTAATCAGGCTGTTTCTAAATTAGTAACCCAGTCAAAATCAGATCTGTGCTCTATTCCTTAGGAAACTATAGAGCACACAAAGCACATCAGACCTCCAGAGTGAAGTTCCTCATGAAGAACTGCAGGCTTCCCCTGTATTTCCTAGTTTGAGACCTTGAGAGCTTTGCACTTGGTCTCCTTTGTATGACAGCTTTCTGCAGATGAATCAGAGGCTGATAAGGGCTTCTTCTAATAAAAAAACCATGGGAAAAACAAGACAAAGACGGCATGATGACAACGACGATGACAAGATTGGTTTCCCTCATGGGGAAAGAATTTATTCAACTTTATGTTCCAGTCCTCAAACACTCACTGGCATAAACATGCCTCAGCCATAGGCACAGAATAACAATAGCTGTTACTAACAATTATTTTCATAGCTATGCACTGGCATGCTAGAAGAGGCCAGAGCACCCCCGGGATTCTTGTCTCCATTTTGCTACTGGTTTGTAATGGCACAATGATTTCATCACCTTCAATTTTTTATCTTTAATTAATCATCCTACATGTAATGCTTTAAAATTAAAGTAACAAGTACAAAACAAATACCCCTGGCTATATAAATAAATGTAAAATAAAGCAATTTGTAGGAAAACAAATGCATAAAATGATCAACTAACTCTGTCATCTCAATCATATGATGAATTAGATGTCCTTTATACAGACAGTAATGCTATGTGTTTCTTAACAAACATGTGTCACCCAAGACACTAAAAAGATTTTGGCAACTAAGAGCTGACTCCTCTCAACCTGAGGGTTCAATCACTTGAGGAGCAGATCTTCGAGCATTTCACACCCTTGTACCACATAAAATCCTGCCCTGTTGCTGGATTAAGGTGCTGGTACATACAATTAAAAGGGACTAATTTTTTCAGTGAATCAAATGTCGTAACTCTTTCAGACTGCTCATAAAGACCAGGTTTGCTCTAACTCAGTGACTGCAGCTAGCATAAAAACAAAGTGAGCAAAATTTGAGAAGTAATTTATTACTCCCTGAGAGGAGTACTTTTTTTGAGCTAAAAAAAAAGAATTCTTCCATATCTAAACTTATTATTATCTCTTTTAATAAATGCATCGCAGACCTAGATTACTGACTCCCTGGAAAAGAGACAGAATGTTGTCCTAACACAGACAGATTATCTTGACACATTCAAGTGCCTTGCCCTTCTGTATTCTCGCCTACTCCCTTGTAAACTGCCTCAAGATTTGGCCAGGTGTTTTTTCCCCTTTAGAGTAATGAGCAGCCAAATATAGCATACAAACAGCAGTAATCAAGATGAAACAGAGGATTATGTATTTCTGTAGCACCATTATGTATTTTGCAGATAGAGCTAAAGCCTATGAGGAGGTAGCACTGCAAGGCATTAGACACAGTACATACAAACACTGTTTTTACAGCAATGTTTGTTTTCAGACACCAAAGCAAAGATCCTCAGGGCAAGATACTGTTCATTTGCTGTGAAAGAATGGGGTTGGATTATTTTTTAAACGTCTGTGAGTCTGCTTATACCTTCTACTCCCTTGACAGAATATAATCAAGCACTGATTTCCTCAAATGATTCTCCGTATCCTCAAAAAAAGCATACAGGTAGACCCATGAGTAATATTTGGAGCAGATAAATACATATATTCTGGGGCGTGGAGGAGTTTTAACAGCTGCATTGTTCTAATGCAGCTGTTCACAATTACTGGCATGCATTGTGAGGCACTTCTGATTACTGCATGCTTAATCTATATATAAATGCACTATTTTGCTACTCAAAAAAGTTTGGCATCTAGATGGTATCTGCAAGGCTTCAAAATTGAAGTCTGCCTGTGATGCCCCAGCTGGCTATGTCAAAGTGTGCCAACAGAATTAAAATGTTACTAAAGATCACGCCACTCTCTGAGGTATCTGTGTTATTTTAAGAAGCGAAGATAAGCTACAGCCAACTTCACATTGTTTCCTTAAATCTTTCACTAAATAGTTACAGACACAGCTTAAAATACATGGGCAAGGTCAACGGCACCACAATTTACATGCTAGCTAACTAGCCCCTGAAATTTCAGAAAGGATGGCTTGAACAGGTCAAACCAGAAATGCGCAGAAAAGTTTCATCTGAGATTGTGAATGGCAAATCACCACTGGTTGTACAGGAGAACCCACACACTCTTTCAAAGGCATTATCAAGAAAACTTGCTATTTGAGAGTGATGTTAGGGAAACATTTAAATTATTCACCCGAAATGCATGAACTCTGAAAGTATGGAGCCGCAAACCTGCAGAAAATACTCCTTACAAACTGCTTCATGCTAAGTCAATTCTGCAAATTATTGTTATATGAATGCTGCTTTAGAAAAATATACTATCCTTGTAAGCCATGGTGCGGTGTGCAACTCAATAGTCTACAACTGCAGGCATTTTTCAGGGGAAAAATTCCTTGGTCTCAGCTGCTGCCTACAACAGTTTTTAGGCATGTGTTTGATTTGGAGCTGAGAAATAGATGATGTGAAACATAGGTCTCTGCGCTATAAATTGCACTTCTTGGGTGATCTCTTTGGACAAAGATGAAAAGCTCAACTGGCCAGACGTCTTTCTTAAAAACACATTTATGTTAAGCAGAGCAGGGACTTACATTATTTTTCTTGGGCCAACTGCTGTCTCCAAGAGGAAACATCCATGAGCAAAGAGAAAAATACGTCACTGACCTGTGAAAGGCTTAAGATTTGTGCAGTCTCATGCAAAAATGAGAAATTATTTCTTCACAGTCCTGAAAAACACTCTGTGTAGTTAAACAAAGCTTGGATTGGGTACCATGGTTTAGAAACCAACAAAGTAGTGCTGGCCATCTTCTGGTCTCCATACACAATAGCACATGGTCATCTTCACTTCAGCAGTGTCCAGTTGGTATAGCCACATGCACAAAGCTTGATTTTTGGAGAGTTCTCAAGCCTTTCTTATAGGCTTGACCAGCCCCAGAGGTGCAGACAATTTGAAATGATTGACACTACAAGAGCTCCCTAATCCCATGCTGAAACACTTCCACATCTACCATCACAGAAATCTGATCATCTTTTGGGTCCTGCCCATTTCTACCAGCTTTTCCTATCGTCTCCCTACCTGACCATTAACAATCTCCAGTGACCTAAAGCAGGGAATAGTATTAGACCATTAATGGCATATGCTGTATCTTCACTTCCACATTTTTACCTAAATGGGTAGCAGTGAAGTCTGAGAGGTCCTCTTTAGAAAAAGCAATTAAAAAACCAGAACAAAACCAACCAAACAAAACCACCACAACAAAAAAAAAACAAAACCAAAAATACCTAAAACACCACCAAAAACACCTAAAACCAACCCACAAAAAACCCACTCAGAATGACAGATATACAAAAAAGGAAAAATGCTGAAAAATGTCAGGAAGTAACTTAATGGTTTGTTGACTCATCATGAAAGGAGTCTTCTGAGGTGTTTAAAAAAACCCCACAAAACCAAACAGCAGGAACGTGGTGCATCATGAAAAGGATCAGATGAATTCCTAGCATTTCTTAAGAATAAAATCATTCGGGCCAATTATTCAATGAATAGGGTAGTGAAGAGTAAATATCTAATATTCGCAATTACTCCAGTTCATCCCCATACTTCCTTTTGTCCTCACCCACAATGTGCATCTATTCATGATATCTCATCTTAACAAGAAGACATTCTCTAGTGCTAATGTACTGGAGGAAAAAAAGGGAAAAAAAAAAAGCAAAACATCTCAGCCAAGAAAAATATCCAAAATCAAAATTAAAGGTGTAGCTTTAAAATAAAAATTTGCCATGAAATTACATCTTCAGGCAGAGCCACATAGCAAGCTACAGCCTTCTCCATCTCTCTCTTGGAAAGAAAGGAAAGGAAAACAAAAGAAATAGCTTCACAGGGTCCTTTATTAAAATCTTTATCAAAGATGTGCTGTGTCTACCAAATACTGGCTTATGGCAGAAACAGTTCAGGTCCAGCCCTGTAAGGTTCTCCAGAAAGACTGCCCTAGTCTCCATTATCTTTCACAGCAGATGAAGTCCTTCTCATTAAACAAAGAACTTTTTTTCTCCACATCAAGAGAAATTAAAAACTGTATTTTATTCCAAAATGCATTTGTTACCTCTAGTACAAAATAAACAGACACATATAAATTCAGAATTCATCTTCCCTACCAAAATAAATCTACCAGATTATACCACCTTGTGATTACATTGAATGTAGTTCCAATTTCTTCAACTTTTTCCCCCTCCCTTTGAAATGATCAACAATAACATTATATTGTGTGTCACTAAAATACTTAACAGGTAATATAAGTAAGAATCATTTGGTTTTGTTAAAAAAAAAATGTGACCCATAGATTTTATTCATTAGTTTAAAACATTAGTTCTGAAATTTATCTGAATCCTAAAAAAAATCCCAACCCAAACAGCTTTTTGCAAGGGTGGCTAGGCAGTGCAGGAAGCAATTTTCACTTATGTGTGACATGCAATTCTCTTATCCCCAGTCCGATTTCCTGTCGAAATACCTTCTATATGAAAACTGAGATTTAATATTGATTTTTGTCTGATTTTTTTAGACGACATTATTGTTTACCCAAGTTGTGCTGAAATGTGATTTTGCCCCAACTTCCATGTGAGCCCAAGTCATCCATTCACAGTGCTGTGCCACCTTAGCCTAGCAGTCCTGTCACAAGGGGAGCTTCAGTCTGCCCTTGATCCAACTCGCTCCAATTGCTCCAGGAAAGCTCCCTTCAGCCAAGTGTAATAGATATAAAAATCCCACAACCATACTCTCTTTATAAGTTAGTTATTCAAAATTGCTCCTTTATAGGCAGCTCCAAGAAACGCAACACAAAAACATTATTCCCAGCATTCACTTTACTATCACATTAACGGGGGTGGTCTCTTACAGGTTAACAAGACTTTGTGGAAAGTGACTGGCTTGTTGAGCCACGACATTCTTTCCAAAACTTGGAAAGGAGATAACTGGCAACTCTTTTGTCTAAGAGACTCCAAGATCACTATCAACAGCAGGGACAATTATAAATTTTGGTACTTGAGAGACTTCGAATGGAAAACTTTACACATTTTTGTACTTGCAAAAGCTGTTACACATTATACTTAGCACAGTACGTGTATTTTAGTGACTCCATGTGTCACTGAAACTTATAGTCTGCTCATGTAGAGTAGCTTTTAGATAAAGGAAAAATAATCTGTTAGTAATCGAGAAGCATTAGTTATCTCTGATGTCACTGTGCTCATTAAAACTTTGGCTTCCTAAACTCTGGAATACATTTTAAGAATGTATTCTACATTCCATTTTTCACATAGCAGCTTAGTAGTTAAAAATGATACTATATGGTCGATAGACTAATTATCCTGGGTTTGGTAATTTTTCCTTCAAAAGACATTGCGTGAGTGTTAAAAGTCCCCTCTGCCGAAGCTCATGTTATTTCCATAATTCTTTCCCTTCTGCCGAGCTGTTCTCTCTTGTACAGCAGCAATCAGTCATAGCTTAAATGCAAACAACAGACTAGGCAAAAAAAGCAAACCCCTCAAACCAGTTGGCTTAGAAAACCCATTTAATTGTCCAATGAAGACTTTAGTCCAAGCAGAAAGCAACATCAAACTCCAGCTTCGAAACAGTCTCACCTACAATGGCTTACAGCTTTCTAAATCTCACCATTTTTATTTTGGAAGTTCCATGCTCAGCCACACCCACATAAATCTTAACTTCTAAAACCTTCAGGGTTTTGGTTTTTTGTTGTTATAGAGTTTTCTTATATAATGTTTTAGTTGTATCTTGGTAAGAACTAGAAATGTTAGGAAATTAAAGCTTGCCAAAACTGTGGAGAAAAATAGCAGACATAAATTTAAAAATTGTAAGCAGTTAAAAGGAACATTGAAGATTCCCAAAATATGAAAGCATATAGATCTTTTGTGAATTTAAGCATACAGAGATTGAAACAATTGCAAATTTCATTTTACTGGACAGACTTCACTCTGCCTACACAGCCCACAAGAATGCTGAAGAAAAGCTAAAGCTTAAACTTGTACCAACGTTTTACCGAGTCTGCAAACACCTTGTTAGCATCATGTTCAATTAAACCTGAACTGAGAATAAAAACAAGAACCATTTACTCAGTTTATAAGATCAGTAGATGTCATTAAGCAAAAAAATTTTAAAATAAATAAATAAATAAATAAATGTTCAGTTCTGGTTCAAGCAGGCACAACTCCTCCATTGTAGCTACATGAGTCCTGTTTTGAGCATCTAAGGCAAGTGAGCAAACGTGCACAAATTTTTCAGTAGGCAAATTGTTACCCAAAGTGTTCTTGGAATATCTGCAATAACTTTTTTTTCTTTCATCCCTATACATTAATTGCTAGTATTTTTGGTTTTAAACTTTCATGGATCAGAAGCAAAAGCAACTCCTTATCATCGGAAGACAACAAGAGTCATTTGATGACATGAACCAACTAACACCTCTGTGGCTAAGGATGTGTCACATTATTTTCAAGGTTTTTTCCCCATGTTTGATGTTTCTCTTCTTCTTCTTCTAAGAGTTACACTATCTTTCCTTAAAAAGCTCCACATTCTTTGAAACATAATATTCTTCTTGCAATTGTTAACATCCTGCTCTGCCCTCTCTTCTCTTATCTTTATAATCTATAACCAGATGCCCACATTCCCACTTTTCAGAGATCTCCAAAATTAGCAGCATCAAACACGTCCCTTGTATTGATTAGTTGCCTCAGGGCTGGGGAGAGCAAGGATCTGACACCCCCAGCAGCAGCAGCCTGTGGTGTCAGGTCACATGCAAGACAGAGGGGGTTGTGGAGTAAACACAAAATAGAAGCAGCAGGTTAAAAGGGCAGTTCAAAACCTTTATAAAGTTGAGGTAGAGTCTCTTGAACCTCCTTACTCATCACAGGAAGGAAGAGAAATTTTTCAATCTAAGAACTTTTTGGGCAGATGCTCAAACACAGAAGGGCTCCACCAGAAGCACCATGAGGTCAGGAGGAAAACACACATCGTCTGGGGCTCTGCCCCACCTGGGCACCGAAATTCTCTCAGGACCAGAAATTGAGCTCCATAAGTGAAAGAATGTGCACATGAGCAACTGCAGACAGTGCTGTTGTTTCTCCCCCCCCCCCGAATAAGGATTCAGCTGTGACTAATCTTAAGTATCAGGTGAATCCTCGATACTTCCTAGCTCATGTCTCAAAACACAAAGCTGACAAAAGCTCAGATCCTGCTGAAAGTAGAAAAGGTGTATAGAAGCGAGTAAAGAAAATTGACAGTTTTTCCCTGCTTAAATTACCACGCATTAGGTGAAAGCAGGGATACACTGTGCACAAAGCTGGATGAAAATGCAATTAATGAGAAGAAGAAAAAAAAAGCAATGTGAGAAAATACTTTCCATCTGCACACTGCACAAACACCTTGATGTTGTCAGCCTGTCTGAAACAAGAGTCATGTTGATAGATATATGAAACAACACCCATGAGACCCCAATGTATGAAGCAATGCCCATTAAGACCCCAATGTAATTATTAGTTACAAGTGTTTATAGTAATCAAACTCACATCTCTTGTGCAAGCAGCCAGGTTTTCACCACACAGGGGTTACAAAGGCATAGTTTTCTTCTCACCCCTCCTCTGCTGAATCATCAGATACCAGCCACAACGGGTTTGGATACCAGACTAACTGGTTCACTGATCCAATAGACTCCTCTAAGATAAAGCCATCCCTACAGTTTTTCAACTCTTTTATTATTTTTCAGGCTTAGCATTCAGAGCAGAACACATCCACTGAAACAGATCCTATTCAGTGTCAGGCCAAAACACGTCCCATCGGAAAATGTGAGGCGGGGGTGGGGATGTAAAAATCAATATACACAGCTCTTTGTCATTCAACCACTGGGCAAAGCTGGATTTTACTTCTAACATTGAACTAACAGCAGCATTAAAAGATAAAGCTCTCAGGTCTATTTTACAGGGCAACGAAACTCTGTAGTGTGGTTTGCACCAAAGCATGCAAAAGCTCAGCTTTCTTCTTATTTATTTGCTTGTAGGAAACTTCTCTTCCAGAAGTGAAACTCCAAAATTCAAATATTATTTATTAGTTCAAAACGGAATTACCACATCACAGAAATGTAAACATAAGTGCAACAACCACCATTTGACTAAGAGGTTGTTAACAACAAGTAAACATTTGGGGGGAGAACATAGACACTTTAGTTCACAAGGAACTAAAAAATACTGACTGGTAGTAGTCATTCCTAATTTAATGGTCAACATGGTACTTTAATTTTTTTAGAATCTTCTATTGAAGTTCTCGAGTCTTAACAGATATCAAAGTAAGATCATATTTGACTGTTTGAATAGGGAATAAAGGTTATCTGCATAAGAGGAAACTTCTAGTTTTAGGAAATTAAACATTAAAACCAAACCAAGTCTGCTTTCTCCTAAAAATCAGGAATTTAAAACCTACACTTAACCATTAAATTAGTTCTGACAAATAAAATAACACCTGAAATATTAAGATCACTCCTTGAAAATCTTTTGCAAGCAATATAACATCTTAAAAAGAGCTGTAATTAGCTGCTGCATACAGTAGGTAATATTACTAGAGAACAAAAATGGTTTTGCTACATTATGCTGTGGTACTTAGGGAGTATCAGTGACTGTTGCCATGAATACAGCAGAAGTCCTTTGGAAAATAAAGTCAGAACTGCACCAAAGGCCTCCTGGAGAACAATACTCCATAAAGATTACTTAAAATTAGACAAAATATAACAAAATCCTAAGAATATAACTCTTCTGATGGCTTGGTGTAACTCATTAAAAACAACCAACAAAACAACCTCTACATTTGCCTCTGAGGATTATTTATAAATTGAAGGAAAACAGTTACCAAAACAGCTTCCTGAAACACAGCTAGGAACCTTTCCATCAGAATAACTAAAAAGCAGGACTTAACCTGAAAGCCACACTAAAAGCAAACTACATTGCTTGCCTATCAGCCAAAATCTGAAGTATTCAGTGGCTTGATTTCTGTCTTTTTCCTGAAACAAACCCCAACCAAACCCAAAAACCAACTCTCCCCATAAAAAAAAAAACAACCACAAAAAACAAACACAAAAACATTCAAACAACCAAACCCCCTCAAAAAAACCCCACAACCCAATATGCCTTTCAGTATCATCTGTGTGAGGAGAAGAGATAAAGAAAAATAAAAATTCCACCAAGCAAGCTTCTACAGCCACTACAGGTCTTGGAAATGGTGGTGTAGCCCAAAGCACATGGGATATAATGACTACAGAAAGACTGGTTTAGTACTGCACTCCACATACTGAGTACTGCTGATAGCAAGTACTTTCCCCTCATGTAGGAAATTGGCACTTCTACCTATTAAAGATAAGCTTTATTGCACATCACATAGACATCAAGTCAGCAAAATTAACTCCTGTGGTTTTCAAGAGATTTTGTAGACTTTCACAACTATTAGCTTAGTTACATTCCTGCATTCCCAAAATACATATATATTTAATGTTTTTTAAATAAATTCACTCTACTACTGAGAACATCTATGCTATTAAATATTGCTTAGAAAGAGTTGCACCTCTTATAAGTAGGTATGTCTGAACATGTGTTGCATGTTCTGCTTCTACCCTTCAACAGCAATGAAAAGGCTTTTCAACACCAGGAATATAAGTGAACCTAGAAGATTAAACCTAACAAGCAAAATTATCTTGAGGAGTTTGCAACCTGCAGATTACTGTTAGGGACTGGTCAGACTCCTAGAAGACTAGTTACCATTGCAATCAACCCAGGGATATTTTTTTGTATTAAATTTCAGCTTGCAAATATGAGTTCTTGTTCATAGTAAGAACACAAACCAAACCACGTGTCGTACATTAGGTGATTCCCTGCTGCCCACAAAGGTACTCCCTTAACTCAGCATTTCTGAATTCTGAAAAACAGGAGAAAGCTATTGGTATTGCAGAAAGTCACTTTAAATGGCAAGCAGTAGGTTTTCATTAACTTGTCTTCTACCCACTAGGCAGAGCACTGCAAACTGGTCTTTGCCTCACCTACTGAGGCATTCTGGCCATCCAGCACATGCCGACATCAAGCAAGATGCTCTAATTTCCAGATATTTCCTACTGAAGTACACTGTTTCAGGTAAACTATATTTGAATGAACCACCACTGTTTGTTCCTATCTTTGCAGAGAGAAAACCATCGTGCCAGATTTCAGCTGGAGCACTGATTAGTTTTAGTTTAGTTTTCAGATTGAGTGAAAATAGGTTTCTAAACTACTATACATCTAAATATCAAGCTAAAACTACTACCTTTCTAATGATCCGCTTGTGTAAATCCACCTTTGAAACTTGTAAAACCTTTTGCACTGTGTATTTTTTGTTTTAGCAATTGAATCTTTGTTTTTTAAAAGTCTCCTACCATTGTACATCAGAGTAGTTTAATCCCTATTGTGGAACTATAATGGAAGGCAATTATTTTCATATCTATCATAAATGTAGGAATGTAAGAATATAGTCCATATAATAACAACAGATGATAAACATTTATTCTTTGGGTAGTCCCAACATATCTGAAAGATATGCATGGTTTTAGACCTTACAGGAAACATCTATATGGTCAGCAAAATCACTTACATCATTAAAAAAAATATATATATATATATTAAAGTAAAAATCTTTACTTCCCTGTCTGAAAACAAATGTTATTTTTTTAAAAACAAACAAATTAAGAGAAAGTTCAGAATTAGATTTTGCTGTATTTGTCAGGTGTCTGTGCCATGCAACAACTTGTACAAAGCAAAGGCACAGGCATTTCTCACTGGTTAAGGGAAAAAAAGCAAGACAACCAGTTAAGGCCCTTTAGTTACCACTTGATCCATTGCAGGCAGGTGGGAACTTCTGGGATCCAACTCTTTCTTCCTCCACCTTCAGTGAGGCACTTTCAGATTACACAAGACTTGCAAATGTCCTCCCACAAGCACTCACTACTTTTCAAGCAGTAATGCCTTCAAACAGCTCTTTTCCCACCCAGCTGCTTATAAGGCTCTTTGATTTTAACATCCAAGCTATTCCCCCAAACAGCCTCTCAATTGACCAACCCTTACTCCATCGAGAACTTAAGACTATGAGGATAGGAATCCTGGAGGCTCCTAGCTTGAGAGGCAATTACTTGATGTTAGCATCCTTATTTTCATAGAAATGACTGTGGAATTTTGAAATACCCTAATGACTGCCCTCTGGTTCATTCTACCACAATACAGTATGTAGACAAAACCTCAAAAGCATAATGGTAAATTTGCTGCAATTGCTGCAACTTAAAGACAGCATTTTGCATTTCTTCTGGGGCAAACAAACTACAAATAACCACCACATCCCCACCCCATGTTTCTTTGCTTCATATTCTTTGGTTTTCTTTTTCCCCTGTGCTGGTACTAATGATGCGGGGCAGAGAAGAATCTAACTGAAATTAGAATTAAAAATGTCTTTGAACTTAAAGTTGAAGGAAACATTTTGATGTTTGGTAAATAATGATCTACCAATAGCACCTGCTATTGTCCACTATCTATATTTACTACTGTATTTATGTTCCTATGCTACATACTGCGTCAGCCTCAAGAAACTTAATGGCCTTTACAAATCCTGATCTTTTGCAGCTCTAAAGATCCCCAGGAAGGCTCCAAGGTATGCAATGTGAGGAAGGCTGCTGTTGCTCAGTTAGCTCTCACTCACCCATTTTCCTGGCAGATGGGTAGGTATGATCCTGAAAAAGTCTCTAAACTCCATTTTTACCCTGCAACCTCTCATTTTCATCCCAACAACTCTCCTTTGAACGTCCAGGCAAGCCTTTAGTTTGTCAGGTTCACTTAGCTGCAGCATGCTTTGCGGTTCATCCAATTGCTAGCTGACAAGCGCCAAAATGCTATGTGCAACAGAAGATTTTGAATTCCAGGTGGAAGCAAGAGCTGTACCCTCCCATTTAGTTAGTTTGCAGGCAAGCTTTCCAAAGACATGGCTTAGTTAGCAAAACCTGCTCAGCTGCTAAATTAGGAGCAGAAGATTTCTACCTTGCCTCCAATTTTAAAAAAATGCGTATACTTACACACCAAAGCACCTTTGTATGCAAAGAAGAAACCAGCATCTTCATTAGCTTCGAATTCTTTGGACAGTGTTTTACCAAATGCTGCTTAGTTTTAAGGCCAGATAAAACAGGAGGACTTGAGATGACTCAGTTGCTTGCTCTGTAGTGTACAGCATGAAAAGCCACATGCAAAACCTTCTGAGCTTTAGAAAAGGTCTTGTTAGGATACAAGGGTATGAGCCTGGAAGGCTTCAGGTCAGTGGTCACACTGCACCTTGGGCACACACCAGCATCCACCATCCCAGATGTGGTCTGGAAAGGCACCAGTCCATGCTCTGAGGAGAGAAGGAAGACTTCAAAATACAACACCACTAGCAGAACCAAGAGGTGAAAACCACCAGGCTTGAGACCAGCAACGCCTCACTTCTGTCATAGCTAAAACCAGAACAACCTGCCTCCCAGTCCTGAAGTCGGCCTTTACCAAGCTCACAAGAATTTCAAGAGCCTGCACAGAGTTCCTGGGATTTACTCAAAGAAATGCCAGCTCAGAAACAGATTCTGCAAATTTTCAGATTACAAGAAACTTTCTCGGCAGCCCTCATTACTGTACTTCCATTGCACAGCAGCACTGGTCCTGCAAGTCAGGTTACCTTCAGGCCCAAAAGTCAGGCTGACAAAAGCACTTGGAGATTTTCCTGCTGTGAGGCACGCAACCTTGGATCACCTCCTCCTCACTGAGACATGTACTGAATATCTCTGTCAGCCGCCATCGAGGGCAGCAGGCTGGGCAAGCCCCAGCTCTGCATGGCATTTCTCTCCAGCCCCATTCAACAGTCTGAAGCCACAGAGAAATTCCAAAGTGGGCAGGAGGAGGATCTGGCATGCCAGGCAGCCCTACACTGGATGCACACGTGGTCCTTCACACTTCCATAAATGACAACAGCTCCCAGGTCCAGTGTCAGCAGCCTGTACAAGCATCCATGTCCACCTGCCTTCTAGGCTGACCCCCCATTACAGCCCTGTTGGCATGGCTGTCTTCCCCTTCACTCTTCCCTTAGCAAAATGTTCTGAAAACATATGAGTTGAGTGCTGCTAGAAGAGAGAATTTGGAGATTGTGAGAGGGACTACAGAACAAGTCACCAGATACTTTCAACCAATAAATTCTGAGGGCCATATTACTTTCTTAACCTGATTAGTTTTCTTGCCTGGTCAAGCAGGTCCTCTTCTGCAGTCCTAAGTGACACATTTTTGTTTTTAACAGAGACTCTTCTATTACCACGTTTTCCTGTTTCTGCATACCTGGCTTTGTAATCTGAATGCTTCTCTGGAAACACTTTTCCAAACAATTCCACAAAAAATAATACAATAAAACAAAATAAAAGAGAGACTCAGGAATTTTAATACCTGGAGCAAGGCAGATCTGTACCTGTATCATTAAATTGGTTAGATTAATTCCCCAAACCTCCACTGCTTTGAGCTTACAGGCTACTGAATACTTTGACAGCTTATTTTTTAATTTATTTTTTTTAAGAAAAAAACAAGTTCAACTGAGAGCTTTAAGGCTTCAGAAAGTTGTTGAAACGCTGGCATTTGGCAAGGAAGGAGGCCATGGCCATTCAGGATCAGCAACAGATCAGAAATAGGTTAAGTGTTTTCTACTGAAACTTTCTGTGATTGACCACAGAATTTTCTGAAAGTTCAACAGGAATGTTTAAAGTCTCACAGGACTATATTAGAGCTCCACTGAATGGGCTACCTGGAATAACCACCAGCTCAAAGCTTGGTGACATGCTTAAGTAAAAGTAGTGAACCTCTGTTTGGGAGGCACTATTTTTCAGCCAGTTTATTTACTGACATAATTACTGAAAACTAATATTAATGATAGAAGGTAACAATCTAGGATTGAGAAATAAGTTACCTAAGGTTTAGACTAGCAGCTAAATTATAGTTTCTTATATTCCTAGCCATACGACCTCACTGAGTTAAGTAATTTTTCTGTGTCTCAACTCTATCAATTAAAAAGGGGTAATGGTGCTTATTGCCTTAATCAGCCAACACTCAGTTTTGATAAGCGTGAAAGAAGACTTATGCAAGAATTAATGCTACAGGAAAAAGAATTCAAGCAAAAAATTGGTTTCAGGTTTAGAAAAAAGTACTCAGAGGTGAGGTTTTCAACCAATTTACTGCCTATGCTTAACCAACACATGAAAACCAACCTTGTTTTATATGCTAAAAAAGCAAATTGCTGAAGAACAAAACTAAAGTCAAAATGCCTGTGTAAGGGAAATTATGATGACTAGTAAACCAAAGTTGGAGAAAAACAAGAATTCCGAATGCATTCTTATCATAGCTTTCTTAAAGCTCATCCTTATATGGTTTATGGAAACAAAATATTCACCCCAAGGAACCCGTGACTCATAAATCCAAAAGCATGAATTTCAACCATCATCTTATGTGACGCCTGTATTGTTAATAGTTTGAAATCCTTTCTATACCTATATTCTTCTACTTGCTTCTCCTCTTATTTTTCTCCCAATAGCCTCTCCTGCCATTTTCTTTAGCAGTTATACTATTTTCTCACCTTTCCATGGAGACAATTTAAACTTTTAAACTTTAGGACTTCAGATCCCCTGTAGCAGTGACTAAGGCTGGCTCTTGGGATTCCATGATGCCATTCCCCACATTGCTGGTTTTTAATTCTGTGAAATTAAATCGTTTACAGCTAACATACATTAGATGAATATTTCAACATCTGAGTAGCAAAAGACTCCAGTTTCTTAAAAATCTATTTTACATCAAGGCACCTCACTTCCCCATCTTCAAAATAGAAGAAGAGCATCCATTTTGTCCATATCCATTGCCAGAACACACATTCTTCACACGGCAAAATGCTTTTCCTCCTGTACATTTCCAAAGCAGAGCAGGGCTCTCAACACAATAAATGGTACTATCATTATATTGTTTTCTGCTAAAAGCAAGACTGGAAACAACAAAAATAGTTATTAAAAAGCATACTGAGCTAGTCTTACTGCAAACAACCCTTTCTGAAACAGATAACTTGAAAAATTACCTTAGAAAATAGAAATCAAATTATCCATTATATTTCCCATCATCCCATCTCAAATCATAAGAATTTTAGCTGTTCTTAAGCTAGAAGTCTAGACTTTGTGTTTCCTGAATGAAAATGAGGGAGAAAGGTATGATAAGAAATTCATACTCAGGCAGGCAGATTAAGTGTCACTTTTTAACACTTGAGTTTACCAACTGCAGAATCCAGTCTTAAGGCTCATCTGAACTTTGGCTGAAAGTCCTGTCAGCATGGACACCAAAAATATGCAACAGGCCCTAGCCTTCCCTGTGACATTTGGGGAACCCTGTGGTTTTAAAAGGCTTAGAGGAAAAAAAAACCAACTAAAAAATCAACCAACCAACCAAAACACTAAACCATAACCATCACTGAAATTGATCTATTGCTTTGTAACACCCTTGTTCATTTGCAAAACTCCACGAAATCATCCATTGAAGAGCTGGGAGCAGATCTGTAGTAACTGGTCATTGCTGACCCAAAGCACTCAAAAAGATTTCTGAAGCACTGCAGTATAGCCAGAGCGCAGTAAACAACCTTGAGAATCTTCCTTTCACTTCTCAAACGGAGAGATCCCAATGCCTTTTGTTCTAAATTACTAAATTCATAGGGAGAGGTGGACAAAATTCCTTTACAAAGCACACTATAGCTGTACAGATCTGTTCTACAAAATACAGATGTAAATAAGCTCTCTATTATAAAAGAAAAAAAACCCAAAACTTTTCAGGCTTTTGTGTTTTTTCTAATCCCTGTATTGCTCACTGATGCTTTTTCCAGAAGTTTAATGGGTATCATGATCTCATGTAGCAGTAGGAATACACAATTCTTTATCTTTCTCACTTCCAAAGAACCATTAAGGCAGGAGTTTGGAGAAACAGCCCCCAAAACCAATAGTTAAAATAAGTGGTGGCTCTTAGCTGTTCAGCAACTTGCAGATTTATTTATGGAATCCATGCTAAGTTCCTGAAGTTTAAAATATCTCTGAAAAGCAAGCATCTGGTTTCCATCTGTCCTCATCGGAACCAGGAAAGGGCTTTAACTGAAAATAAAATATTGGGGTGCAAAAGAGCAAGATCTCAGGGAGGGATGGACACATACAAAGAAACACTCCCTATGTAATACATTTAATGTTTAAAAAAAAAAAATCAGGAACCTAAAATTGCATGTTACAAAAAGAAAAAAAAATTAAAAAATCCCCAAATCTTAAGCCATATCTAATACTAAAAAAACCAAACAACACACACAAATTGTACTTTTATTTCACAATTTAAAAATTATAACCTTCATAGTAAGTAGCTAGACTTGGTTACGGAACTTTAAAGACACATACCTGGAAACGCTTGACAACATATGCAAATGTTAGTTACCAACTACTGCACACGGCTGGTAAGCACAATTTCATCTATTTGTATTTAAGCAAAGTGGACTTGCAATTGTGACAACTGTAATTTTAGTTCCTTTCAGAGGCAGAGAACAATTCCGTACTTAAAAATCCCACATGCAGTATTGCCTTACACAGGAAAAAAGGAAGCTTTTATTCTCCCTTCAAATATTTAGCCAACATTAATTTACAAGTTACAGAACATCTAGATTGGTTTTCCACAAGAAGTACATACATATATGCCTCCATCAGTATACTGCTTTAAACCTGTAAGTAAAGTTTTTGAAGGCATTGCTTTAAATATCCCTTCCAACCTACTTCTTGCCCCTTATTTTGTTTCTCTTCATTTTATTTTTTCCACTTTACACATACAGAATAGAGGAAGTCAAGTGAAAACCTGACCTGCAGTACAAAAGCATATCAAGTTAAAGTATGTATAATAAGGAAGCTGATCATAAAGAATTTCCTCTCTTGCCTTTGCCACAGAGTCTCACAAAGTTTCCTTTGTACCTTTGAAAAGGCAGGCTGTTGCTGTGCTCTGGGCACCACGTAAACTGGGATGCAGGAGCCAAACCACCTCAGACGGGACCCACTCGTGTTCATTGGCACACCGATTCCTAGGGTGTACCACTGCTTTTCCATCAACTATCATTTGACCCTCACAACACACACAAAACAAACCCCTAGAAAGCCAGACCAAGATCCTGTTTATTTTTCAAATATCTACTGATTATTTTGGTTAGTCCCTTCCTAGCGAAAAAGCACAGCCAACTCTGTCTCTGCCCTACTGTGAGGCTGGTGGCATACCCAGCCATTTCTGTCCATATTGCCATTATTTCCACATTACACTTAAGTCTGCACCACTGGATTAATCTCCATGTATTCCACATGAATCTGTGTCAAATAATAATTGATAAAGAGTGAAGCAGGCATCCACAGATGAGTGCACAGTTCTGCTTTATCATGAATAAAGGTCCCCAAGTGCTACCAAAAATGTACCAAACTGAACTTACAAAATAAATTCTGGTTCTTACAACTAATTTGATCAAACAGTTCTTTCACATCTTTCATAGAATAGCACATGAATATAATCACAGTACAAAAGCCATTAGCTCAAGCCATAATGCTCTTTCAATTTTCTTGGTCCTCAAAATACTGCCTCTAACCAACCTGTCACTGTGCTCCTAAGCAAACTAAGGCAGTATCAAAGAATTTATATATGTTTTCATGACTTTCACATTGTTGCATTGTAGTTCAAACTATTAGTAGTCTGTGTGGAAGTAGATGAAAGCTCAGGGAGGAGTAAAAAACCCTAAAGATAATTAAAAGCAGTTAAAGAAATAGATATGTCTTAGATTTTCCCATCTATGGCAACAACTCATATTTTGAAGGCCAACATAGTTTCACATTGACAGCATCTCTTTAACCTTGCACATGAACAATAATGGCTCAAAGTATTTAATTTAGTTTGGTTTTGTTTAGAGAGAAGAGGTAATATCAGAAGAACATAATTATGGAGATCCCTCAATATTAAAACGGCTTATCTGGCCACCCTGTTTATATTCTCAAGCTGCCTTCCCATGGGCAGTCAGCATCTGCAGTTAGTGGGAGCCAGTCTGACTCCAAGAATCACTTTCTTCCAGGCTAAAAAGAACAAATAAACAACTAAAGCAAATCTCCTGCTAAACAGCAGTGAGCACAAGGAAGTTTTCATAGGCAGAGGAGCCTGGAGAACACTGTCCACACCTTTGTTTTCATGGGATCCAAGCAGAATTAGAAGCAGCAGAGATTGCAGACCAGCAGAGCTGCAAGATAAGCCATCTGTTCCACACCCAGATGCTGGGACTGAGGCTATTCCTCTGATCTCTGCTAGCCTGATCCTGACTCAGGTGGCCAACACTGGTGAGTCAGATGCTATGTTGGGTAGGAAGGGTGAGAACAAGAGAAGACAGGGCTACCTCATGATTAATTCAATTTTCAAATCACTCGTCCCTGCACCCAACCAGAAGCAGCCTCAGACAAGTTATTGCCTGCTTGAGACACACCTGCTATTCCCTTTTCTATATCTGATATTAACCCTGCCCATTGATTTATGGCAACAGGAGAAAGTGAGTCAAACTCCTACTCTCCCAGCCGCCTGCTGGAGTTACTCAATGGGCTTCTAGAAAGTGCATTACTAAATTACCTGCCTGCCTCGTTGGGAGACAGGAAAGCAAGTGACACACTAGATACAATGCAAAATACTTCTGATGAGCTGGTATAATACTTCTGTCTCATCAAGAAACTTCTAATGCCAACTTTACAAGTTTCACTTGAGAAGATGCCCTAGGCATGAACCACGCCATGAACCACGCCACAAAGATACTCCATCCATCAGAGGCTGAGGAAAAGGAATCCCTCATTAAGGGTAGCTAAGGGCCAAAGTACAGAAGGACAACAGGAAAAAACAAGAAATGACAAGCAGGGCTGAACTGCAGCCTCTTAGAAAAGAAAGCACTCACAACTACACAACACATAGCACTGGAAACAAGCACCATCACCCTGGAGAGCTGGATGTTTGTTAGACCTATAACCATGCCATCTCTTTTATTTTTATACCGATGCACTCAGAGAGAGGTGGCTCTTTCGTTAAGGGCAAGATAATTTGCCAGAAAAGACAGTAACTGGTGAAGAGATACTGTTATGGGCCTCAACCAACACTCCTCGAGGAACTTTGCACTGCTGAAGACAGAAATGAACAGCAGTCACAGGGTGTAACTGCTGTTGTTTTCTTTGATAACAAGAAGAGATGGTTCTCATTATGTGACGGCTTCAGAGACCAGTCCTCCTCCAAGATGTTCATTCACATCATTAAATAAAAATAGCACTCTTCTAATAAAAGCCAATATTTAGCCCTGGGAGACTTTTGAGAGTTGGGAGGAATTTCTTGCTTGTGCTGCTGTTCTTCCTGCTTTAGTTCCAATAATCCACACGTGAGCATCCTGCTCCCTTTTTCCAACCCCTCCCAAAACATAATCCCAGGCTAACAGAGGTATGCTGAGATTCAATAAACTGGACATTTCAGGAATGGGGAGCAATTAGCGAAGGGAGGCTGCTGCTTTGTGAAACAGTAGTATCACTTTGGGAAACACCTCTCCATGACTCTGAGCTGCAGTGTTTTCATCCACGTAACTCGGGGGTTAACTGTTTAAAAGCATCATTCTGTTTGCCAATAAAAATGACGATGTAAGACCTGACCCAAAAAAGAAGTGCCCCTAGTCAGCCAGTCAGTAGATGAGGTGTGGGGGAGAAGAGCATGGATAAGACCTAGTTTTAATTAAACAAGCGTTAACAAAATTGGAGCTCAAAAGGAAGAGGGACTAGACTTCATTCAATGTAGAGCAGGTGACAGAAGGCTGGAAAAGGTCTTTGTCGACTCACACAATTAACATTAGTAAGTTTTCTAAAATGCTATAAATCAAGATATATTTCAGGCTGCAGCAGCATATCTTTCAATCATGACCACTTAACTCCATTCACTTTGCCAAACCACTTACATGTTTTTATCCTCCAAACAACTGTTACGATGATGATTACTTACCTTTTTTTAAAAAAAATAAAAAAAATCTTACCTTTGAAGAGTCATGTTCAAATTGCCTGTACACGCCTTGATCTTGTTTTGTGCTTCCAGATGAGTCATCCCATCCGTACTTATGCCATCAATGGTGAGAACTACATCACCTATACCCACATTTGCTCGGGCTGCCTTGCCACCATCGTTAAGCTGAAATATCACAAGAATCGTAAATGAGAAACTTGGGTGGTTTATGTTTATATCCTCTGAACACAGGACCACAATATCTTATTCACAGTGGTGTTTCATAGACAGAAAAAAAAATAATAAAAGAGATCCCTGTGAGTATGTCTCTGAAAGTTTCCATCTTTCTTTCTGGTGAAGCAATATTTATAGGTTCTTGTTCTTATTTCACTTGAAGGAACAGGAAAAGTATTGCACAGTATTGCTTATTTTTCAAAACCAAACTTCACTTCTACTTTGCTGGCTGAAAGATGTGCATATTCACCAGAAGACAAATAGAGATGGGCACACAGTTTACTGGATGCCAGCCTCTTCTCTCTTCATATATTAGATTTTTCTCACGAGACAAGAGAGGAAGGCTGTAAACCAGCTTTTTCCATTCTAGATTTTACATCTAAACAATCTCTTCAAAGTTTATGTATTTGTCAATGACTGGTCACATGTGTGGAAGACTTCATTAATAGTAAAGCTGGCTTATCCCCAGCTGCAACTACCAGAAAGTCAGAAGTTCAACATCACAGACAGACCAGTCACAGTTACAGGACTTCTTCATTTTGCCTTTCTCTCAATGAGTTTATAGCCTGCAGTCAGAACAGAATAAGAAAGGCCTCTTGGGCAGTCTGCCCCTTTGATCAAGGTCACTGCTGAAGTTGAGCTCAACTGCCTTTGGTCCACTTCAATAAAATCATCTTGCAACAGAAACCTTTGTAAAGTTCGTATTACTGACCCTGTTTGAACAATAAATTAATCATTTCATCTGATGTCACTGAACTTCAACTAGCTTCATTCCCAAGAACAGAAACAGAAATAAAGCAACACACGGTAATATTTACACACTGATTTATATCCCTGGTCCTTAACCTGCTAATCATCTAATAGCTGACTGCAAAGAGAAGCCCTAGATGATGCCAATTCCCTTTGTTTCCAGATATATTTCCTAATCGTACATCAGAGAAGTTAGAGCTTCTGTGCTATGCATATAAAACCTCACAACTCTTTCCTTTGCCTGCAAGCATGAGTCTGTTCCTTGAAGAAAGTGCTATGTTTTAGGGAGGTGCTGCAAAGAGCAGAATTACTTTTTTCCTAAAGTGGAGTTTACCCTGGGCCACAGGCATGCTTTAGTAAGCAACTTCTCAAAAGCAGGCAGAGGAAGGCTTTAATTTCTGCTGTTTTTTAACTGCTTCTGTTTTAGTTCATTCAGTAGGGACCACGAAGTTTTGGTTCCTTATGGTTTCTGTTGACAAGGACCAGCCACACAGTACAGCCTCCACATCATTCACTTCTCCAACAGAAGTGAGGCTGTGGCAAAGGGGTAGAAATATGAGAAATACTAGGGACTCAGTCTTTGCATTTATGTATGAACAGTCACTTGCCAGCAAACCTGTCGAAAGTGTCCCATCAGCTTACCTGACATAGTTAAGGTTTTCCTAAACTCTCAGAGGCTACAATACATGACAGCTATGACACCTGTATCAGACAGCATTTGAAGACAAATACTTTAACAACAGAAAAAGTATTGCCTAATACTGCAAGACAAATGCAAATGCCATACTCCAAAAATGTATAATTTGACAACTTACAGATTGAAAGCAGGAAATTTCACATGCAGGGGATCATGGCTGGCATTTTTCAACATCAGTCTATGTCCCACAGACATCTGCAGTAGCAATCTTTAGCAACTAAAAACAACAGCCAAAAATGCAAACAAACCAGAAAAATCCTTCCATTTGGTGTTAATCTTATGCTACCAAATACATTATTCTGGTGAAAGGGGAGGCCTGAGATGCAGGAAGACTTGTCATCTCTCAGATTCAAAATAATGACCAGTTCCTCAGCATTATAGGTCAACAGAACAATTTTACCCAGAGTTGAAATTAAAGGGTGGTAACAAGGGAAAGTTAGCAGAGCAAGTGCCATGCAAGGAAGAAAAGCAGAAGACAAAGGAAAAAGGAGATTCACTAATTTTAGGAAAACTTCTTGACTTGCTAAATGCATCAGAATTACAACTTGTATAGTGCATCCTTTTACAAAAGGCTTCAACAACAAAGCCAAAACTCCTTCAAAATGTGCTGTTCATACCCAAATTCTGAGCTAAGAGACCTGGTTACTAGAAAATGCAGATCAGGGAACCCTACTAGCATACAGAAATCTATGACCAACATAGCTATTTATAGTGAAGACCCTCAGACCTTTGGATGAGAGGTGGAACCTGCCATAAATGGATCCCTAGACCGATATGTTACAGCATGCTGACCTTTGTCAGCAAGGTCTTGAAAAGGGAAAGGAACGTAAGGGCACTGAAAGCTAAAAGGTCAAATGGATCGCTGTGCTTTGTGATTGGACTGCTGAGGTGAATAAAATCTAGCTGTCTCTGAACTTATGCAAATGCATACAATGTTCATTCATTGTAATTCGCAATGAAAAAAAAACCTACACACATTTAGCAGTAAGACTTCAAAAGCAGGCTTCAGTGTCACTATTTTCATGGGGGGCAGAGGAGGGAAGGGGGTTAGGGGGAACCTTACCATCCAAAGTAGTACAACATAAAACTACTACTACTACTCTAATACAACTTTTTGTTCGATTCTGTTGGCCAACACACAACAACCCACAACTAATCACCTGACTTTCAAGAGGTGACTCTTAAATTGATGCCTACTAAGGATTAAATTCTTTGCAAGCACACATGAGAGACAGTTATAAAATCATTTCAGCAAAACCCCAGGCTCAAAATGCCTAAAAAATATGGCTGGAATATACACCCTGGAAAGGAGGAAAAAAAGCAGGCAGGTCCCAAGAAGCATGATGAGCCCCTGGCAATGTCCTCGAGATAGCGGACTGAATCTGCCTTACATAAGTGAGACTGTCAGACACACCTGAATGAACAAATTACTGGACAGGAGTGTGAAGAACTTCACATGCAGAGGGACACCACAGCAGTTATCTCCCTATCTAGATACAGTGAGTAAGACTTTCAAGTAATACCTACTGATTTCGGATAAGAGATCTGACTAACCAAGAGAGATGAGGTTGGTACTTCTAGGAAATCTCAGCCAGAGCACGAGTCTTCCCTGAGAGTACCAGCCAGCACTCTTGGCTTCTAAAGCACCTAAAACAAAGTGGGACTGAAGCTATGAGGGCAAAGTTTTGCCACAGATGTGAGACAAATATAATCACAAGAACAGGTATATAAAAATAAACAAATGTCTATACTGAACACAGCAGAATAAGTTAGAATATTTGAAATAATTAAGGATCTTTTCCACACTGCAGGCATTTATAAGCCAGGAGCCTCAGTTTTGACACCGAGGCTCTGTAACTGTGTATTACCATTACAAACAATGCATTCATATACATACTTGGGATGATGTAGACAAAACTGTGCACATATTTGAATCAAAACCATGTATATATTCAAATCAAAACTGAAAGAAAGGTTCCCCATATTCCTTGTCACAATAGAAATTAACTGTATTTATTTATTACCTAGATTTTTAAAAAAATCCAACAGATGTGGAAGATATAAAGAGATTCGGGTGTTACTATGTAGGAGATTTTGAAATGGCATTTATAAATCATTACTACTTTTGTACTCTTTTTTTTTGTTCTGTACAAGTGATTTTGTTCTTAAATAGCAAATTTAACCTTAGCTTAGTAAAATTATCTTCCATCAGCTACTGGTGAACTATAGTATTACCTATGTTTAAAACAAAAGCAAAAAAACCCAAACACCTAATGTTTAATTAATTCCTAGTAGGCAAAGAGCATATCTTTAAAAGATACCTTTATTAAACACCCATGTGCAAACAAAAGGAATCAATGCAACAAAACATGCACAGAGGAGTATAGCATTAAAATTATAAAACTGGCTACCTATAAATCAGAGTAACTTCTAAGCACCACAAATACTCTTCAAATCCTCAATGGATCTGTTTTAATTCTGTATTTAGAGTATGAGGCAAGTTTTTAAAATCAAGTGTAAACTACAGCTACCAGAAAATGGGACTTTTTTTGATGTTTAGCATAACGCTTTGAAGCTACAACATTGCCAAACCTAATGTTTCATCCTACTTAGTTGCATGTCTCCAGACCCTGGGAAGCTCATTTAGAGACAGAGGGGGAGGCAAGCAGGAGAGATATTTCATGATCAGGCACCTGCTGAGGCCAATCACTCCCACAGCCCCCAGCAGCCAACCTCTTTTCAGCCTCTCAGAAGCAATCAGCTTCATGGCTGAAAGCCAAAAGCCAGCCTATGCCACCCAGAGATGCTCAGGACACTTTCTAATAAATATAAATAAAATCACCTATCTAGTATTAGATCTCAGTTTTGTGTGACACAAAAAAAAAAAAGTTTATTGTTCTTGTTTTAAACATCTTGTTTTAGAACAGTATTTGCAAACACAGATAAAACAAAAATAAACCAATTCTTGATCCATGAACAACTGCAAAAGCAACAGTATAAAAAATAATCTCAGCATAGTTCTATGCCTCAGGTTTTTAAAAGCAAACAGCCCAAAACCCACTGGAATGCAACTGTTTTCTTGACCTATAATTTTAGACAGCCTATTATTTATTTTGCAGTAACCAACATACAAAAAAAAAAATCAAGAAAAATAGCTTTTTATTTTTACTCTCAAGGTTTGAGAAGATATTTTAAACTACCCTTTCCAGGAAAATTGCATGTGTGCACATACATGTGCATCTACCTCTGAATCAGTGTAATTTGTAGCTTAATTAATTTCTAATTAACATATAGCCATCTATTTTTCCTCACACAACTAAGAAGAAAACCTGACAAGCATCTCTTCTTTAAGCCATTATTATTTAGCTTTCATGCAGTAATAAATGGAATACTTAAATTGCAATTACTCACAAGACAAAAGGTCCATTTGACTAGAAATGGAAGCTGCCTTTTATCATTTCCACACCACCTGCTTTGAATCAATTCTACCTGCAACTGGCTGTTATAATAGTGGACGACAACCACTCTCCCAAAGAAACTATTTCATAGTCTGACAGTAAATAATGGTCCACCCATCAGAGAAACATCCTTCAATGTCATCTGCAACTCTCTCTCAGAATGTAACTCATTGCAATTCATTGCAATGTAATTCATTGTAATTCAGTTAAGTTTAAAGACATGAATAATCAAAGCAGAAGTCAACCAGACAATGATTTTTGTATCATCACCACCCTTGCTTCTCTTTCAGTCTACATCCTTCCCTATATTAAGGTATTTTAAATAACCAAAAAACCAAGACACAATACACCCACATACAGAAAGAACATTAGGGAGAACCTTGCAGAATCACCAAATAAGCAATCGTGACACCTTTCATCAAATAAGGCTCTGCCTTTTCAAACAGTCATTCAAACCACATGGCCTTTATCTCCCTGCTGTAATACACCTTCTGCTAATATTTACACGCATCACCTGTTACTACCTTGTTTATCCACAGTCTCATTTCACCTGACCCAAGTACCGTCTTGCACCACGCTCCCAAATGCACATAGAAAACTACACCAGAAAGCATCCCTTTGGTGAAACGCTGCAAGCTTGGAGGAGCAGCCAGCCCTTACTATATGTTTGAGAATACAACCTTGTCCTGAAAAACAGGGGGGGAGCACACTTATGCTCTGTAGCTGCACTGGCTCCCTCACATGAGTTGTGCATGTCCAACCTGACTCCTGACAGGTGGCCCCAGAATAAGGTGACCCACAGAGACAGCAGCACAGCATACCCTGCTCTGACACCTGGACACCACGAGCGCAAACAGAGTATCGCTATGCCCCAGCACATCCTACCTGCCGGGGTGGCTCGCCAAAGGCCTGCCTCACCTCCTCCACTGCCAGGAAAGAAGAAAAAACCCAGCTTACACTCCAGACTCCCAACAGGTTTGGGACTCTTGGGATCTAGCTTGTCACTTCTGCATGAAAAAAAGAACCAGGGGAGCACGTGCTTTTTGTGGCAAATAAGCTTCCTCTGCGCTCAATGGGAACAGAGCTGTACCATATTCCTCACAGCCTTTACTACAGTGATATCATTTGCATAACCAACAGATTAGCCAGCCAGCCTCAATGCTTGCTTCCAAATCAAGAACATACCTGCCAATTTTAAAGTCCAGATCAAATTTATACATCTTAGTTATAATAACTCTAATGCAGGGTTTACAGTGGAAACTGCCAACACAACTGGCTATAAAAGGGGTTATGAGGCAGTCCTGTAAATAAGTTGAAGGTTTTCCCCAAACCAAGTGGAGATCAAAATTCGCTTAGATAAAAACCCAAAATCTTTCTTAACAGAATATTTTGCTACGTGTTGCTGACAGGAAACTCTGCCTTGCTCCACAAGGCCGTAATCCTGCACGCTCCTGTAAGTTTTCATTTCCCTCTGTTTTCTCCCCGCAACTTTAAAGGTGCTTCCAGACTGATTTATAAAGCTGTAACCTAAGTCATGCACAGCATGCCAATAATCACTAGAGATAGCATGTAAGGAAATAAAAGTATAAGGCAAAGTACCAACCCACCATACTTCTCAGTTTGGCTGTAGACAGCAGACACCACCCCAGCCAGAGGGCCACCTATGCCTCCCAGCCCATCCTTCCAGGTCCTCCAGCTTTGCTTCATCCCTTCCACTCCAGGTGCAGCAGCTCCCTCACTGCAATGCAGCAGTGGCTTGGCTGCAACAGCCCCAAAACAGCCCTTGAACTCATCACAGCCCACGGGAAAAGGATAGGGAGAGCCCACAGGCATTCAGACATTTTGCCAGTGAAGAACCCATAAAACCATCTCTTGCATTTCATTCTCAGTTCTGCTATTTATCCTCAGCAGTAACCCTGACAACAACATACATTTTAATTCAATTGTACTGTTTATCCCTGTAGGCCTCCATTCAGAAACTATGTCAAATAAAACTTAACCCAAAGCTTGAGTTTTGCCCCTACAGAAACATGGCTGAGCATGCCTGTGGGTTCACAGGTTTTAGGAAAAAGACAGTTTCAACCCTCACACTCTTCTCAAAATTTTTCTCTTACTGTATATCCTGTATTCAACCCTCAATACTTTTCTAATGCCGCCCACAAAGAAAAAGAATTAACTCGCTTTTGCTCTTTAAATAAACTGTCACATACACACACATCACTCACTTTATGCATTCTTGCATGCACCAAACATGAAGCTACACACCTACAGAGGAGCTCAAGAGGACACGAACAGTGAAAAACGGAAGAGGCATGACATAGTATCAATTACTCGTACATGCAATTGCGTTGATGCAAAAAAAAAAGATCCAAAAATATAAATTCAGTTTACAAAATAGGGCAACTGCACAATGTATAGGCCTTTTGGATACATGCTCTTTTATTTTCAACTTTAATGACAGGGGAGCAAAGCAAAAGAAGGAACCCTTAGTTTCTCTAGCTCATCCCAGAAATGGTTGCTAACGAACAGGAATTATTTCCACACACCTATGCCAGAATGGTTATTAGCTGGTGCCATCTCTCACTTGTCACAGTTTGACTGATCGTGGGTTCCTTGCAGCTCTATGAACAGGTTTCATCTCTGCTACCTCTTCCCCTTTTCTTTATGACAGCCCAAGCGCTGCAGGACATAAGGAAGCAGAGGCAAACAACTTCACAAAAAGGTGCCTTCAGCTTTAATTTTTTACATAAAACCAGTACAGCAGCATCACTGCAAATTCAGTAGCAGTTATCAGAATGGATGATCCCTGCTTGTGAACTTGCTCATATGAAATGGAAGCAGTTAACTACATACACAGCAAGAAGTTCTGATACATCTAACGTATTTCACATGTAGCTTAAACTTCTTTCATGTGCTGGCATACAAGTTAAAATTGGAATTCAGAGGATTATTAAAATGAGTCAAAATTCACAGTCAGCTTGCACAAGGAATAAAGGAACTATTCTGTGCAAATGTACCTCTATTGGCATCTAACAAGACCAACATCTGGTCTTGCTTTTCCAAGCCATGTGAAGCATTGACAAGAACAAAGAAGTAAAAATATTGTCAGCAAGATGGGATAAGCGATACATTGTCCCCTGAATAACAGGAGATAAGTAACGTTTTGATTTGGAGAAGAAATAACATCACAATGTCAAAAAACAAGTTGTCAGAAGGACTAAGGCAAAATAATTCAGACATCATGGCTAAAATCATATTTGCAAGAAGAACACAGGCAATTCCAAAAAATATATGCTTTACAAATACTTAAGCAATGGAAAGTGATTTATAGTCAAGTGCCAGAACGTCTGCAGATATCTAAGACCCAAGATTAGTAGCTTTCACTAAACCTTCTCCCAAGGAGCTAAGTTGTGTTCTCATGCTGCTGGCATGCTTTAGAGCCCTGTTCATTTTAACTGGCTGTCTTCTCTCTAAAGATTTTTCTCCTGTTCGTAGAGTTTACAGAATTAATCCAGGTTTCTCCCTGAGAGACTATATGCCAGTGGGTAAGAATTACTGCCTACATAATTTCTTGGAGAGAAAGAAAGAGGAAATGGAATGAAAATGTAGCTAGAAATGCAATGTAAACTTTGTACAGCTGCTTTAGCTTTTGGGAGCTGCAGGTCTGTGGGTCTCTCTTCCAAGTTACAGCATTGGGTTTTTTTGGTTGGCTAACACAAATTAACTCCACAACCAAAGCACAGGAATACTTGGGGCTGCTGAGGAGGCATCTCCTTAGGAGCTACAATATTTGTGTCAGAACAGAAGTTTCAAGTCCTTGTCTCATGTGGGATAAACAGTTTGGAAAGTTACTAAGTAAATTTTCTTGCTGGGGCCCCCTGAACAAACCTAAAAGAAAGCAGAGTTCAGTTTTCTCTAGTGGAGCTTAAGTGTGAAGCAGCAAAAGCTCAGCTTTTTCCAAAGAAGAAATTAATTAATTTCCATACTGTAAAAGCCATACATATGAAGAAGTCCGCAGTGCATATAATGGTGTACTTCCTTCCTTCCTAAACAGGATTATTTTTATTCATTTACAGATGATAAAATTAGTTCAACTAACTGAACATCCATCTCCTTAATAACCTTAGTAGCCCAGTATGTGTCATCTTGTTTTCATAAGGTTTTACTGGTCTATGATTTAGTCCCTTTTAATGGGACCTTTCCTGCCTCAACCATGATGCAATCACCCCATGCTTTCCAGAACATTCAATTTAGGAATACAAATAGGATAATACATTATACTGTGCAATTTAAAGGTATTCAGAGGTTGGGTTTTTTTGTCTTGGAGTCCCTCTCACAGGAAAAAGAAGAACCTTGTACATGACAACATTGAAAATGAAATGCAACTAATAAAGCCATGCCTCATGTAAAAGCAAAGCAGAGTTAAGTAGGAAAGCATGAATAAAAAACTAATCTGACAAAAAAAACCAGCCAGTGGCAAGAAAACAACACTACAAATTGAATCCCTCATGATACATCAGATGTTCTTTCACTTTCTCCTAGCCACAACAAACCAGGCATGCATAAACACCTAAGTAACAACCCACTTGCTTCAAAGAATTGAGATAATGATAAGCTGCACCACGTAAGTAAAGAGGAAAATGAAGGCAAGTTCAGGCACCATGAGCATTGCTTATTGGCACAAATCTTCCATCCAGGGAGCACAGCTCACCTGAATGTCATCCCAAACTGGCACTCTGCAAAAACTATACAAGTCCACTTTCAAGGTGAAACCTAAGTGCAGCAACGAGAGCCATCACATTCACTCCTCCATAAAGTTTTGCCACATTTAGGAGTCACACATTAAAAAATGCAAGCAAATTCTGTTATCATTATAGTATAACCAGCAGCTGAAAGGGCTGGAGACTCAGAGCTACACTTCTGCCAGATCTCCTTTGGTCACGCAGCTCAGCACCCAAGCAGAAAGTGCAGAAGAGATGCATCAAGGTGCAGAAGCTTCTCCAGGTCAACCATGCTACATCAATAGATCGTTCACGTTTTAAGTATAAAGGCATTAATGTTTATGATGCATTCCTCTGGTAATGTGGAAAAGAAAGGCAATTTAAATAGGTGAAAGACAACAACCCATTTCAGATAAATAAGCATGCTCTGAAGTGCATGGCAAGTAAACTAATTATGGCTAATACACTGATGGTGCCGAGACCTACTCCAGATCAACAAAAGCACAGTCCTATACGTATGTGCCTTTAAGGCAATGGAGTGAGAACTTCTCAGGATTAGTCCAACACAAACTTCTAGCATGAAGAAATAAAGCAGAAATAGGAGACATTAGTAAATGCTAGTGGATATCTTGTCTTTTATACGTCAAGGGAATATTATAGCAGATGTTTATTTTAAGCTAGACACTTACTAAAACCCCAAAGTATAAAATACTGCAGAAAAAAGTCCAATAAAATCCCTCCAAAACCAAGAAACACATTTTAAAAGGAGTTGCACATTGTTTAATAAATTCATATCAGCTGTTTACAGCTAAGACACAAAAATCTTTAGCTCAAGCTAATAAAGCTCATGAGAATATATAACAATTTCAAAGTTCTATTTCTAAAGTACGAAGATATATACATACCTATATATATATACACGCACACCTATATATATATATATATACACACACATACAGACTGTTCTGGTTTACTTGACTTTAAACATCACTTTTACAGGATTTGTTTATACAGTTCCAGGTGTGGGGTTTTTATAAATACATTTATTCATATATGTATGTAAAACACTTGATATATTATTATAGAAGGTGCTATACACATTTTAAGTAAATATTTATGTATGAATATTTTATACACACGCATATCTATATAAATAAAAAGGCATTTGTCCTCTCTGCTAGGGACCTGTATGAGAAGACTACATGAAGATCACCAGCGTTTTTTTAGACAGCATGTGACAAAAAGAGAACTTGTTCAGAGAAAACAGGAAGCTATTCAGGACAAATACTCTGACTGCAAAATGAAGACCCTAATTTTAAGTAAAATTTCCTTACTATTCAATTGCCAAATGCATTGCAGACATTTAAGACTGAATACAAACCCACACAAAACTTCCTTAATAAAGCTCCAGAGAGGAAAATGCTAGTGCACTTGCTGCCACTGTGAACTTAATCTGAATTTTCTGCTGCTGTATTTTAACAATATTCCGAGTCTTGCTGCTGAGAATTGCATTACAATTGCTAAACATAACAATGTAAAGTTTGAGTTATGCCGCAATATGTTTCTTCTTACATGGACATCTGGAGCTCCACAAGTTACACAACCAAACACTGAATAAAGCTGATTATCAAATATCTCAAAAAAAATAAAAACAATGAAGAAAACACAACCCTTCAAATTTACTCCCTGAATTGGTCTGTCACTTGCTCTCAGTCTGTCACTACGCAGTGGAAAGCGTCCAGCCATTCAAAGCCTGGACTTGCAGAGGAACCCTATAAAATACAGTCTGCTTATCATGGTAGCTTTCTCTTTTTTTTTTTCCCCACCCTCCCAATTTGTATGTCATTATCTCTGACCTCTATACTACCAAAAGTAAAATCGGGATATTTCAAAATTAAGACATAGGAAAGAAAAACAAGCAAACAAAAAAAAAAATACCCCAACACTCTAAATATTCATTATAAACTCTACCTCATTATCACAGCTAGGGAAATAAAAGATTTAAATAATGTACAGTCTTAAATTTTAGGAATAAAACCAAGACCGGTCCAGCATTTGGAAGAAAAATCCAGTATGTACTGCTGATTACAGACAAAGCTGGAAACAATTCCAAGTTAAACAATACAACACCAAAACTCAATATTCATTCATTTCTCCAACTTGATCCAACACAGATGGTATGGAAAACCTACAGGTTGAGCTTTTTTTGATTGCTTTTAGTATTGCTAATAACAGTACAAAATACTGATCACTCACATAGGAGTCACAGGCCTCCATGTGAGTTAGACTCTTCTCATAACCTCTAAGACATACATAGCCTCCTAAATGCCTCCAAAGCTATTTAAGAATAAAAGCCTGACCATCACTCCAGCAGGAAGCTTCAGATAAACATGATGATAGAACCTACCTTCATGCCTTCTAAACTCATGCAATTTTTGTTTAAGTATGTCACTTCAGGTTTTTTCACTGAGTATCCATCAACAACAACAAAATTTTACTGTAGGAAGACTCATGCTAGATTTCAAATAATTTCTAGAAGTATTACATCTAGGAGTGCTGGAAATCACACTTTGGAAGTGTTTTTTAAATAAGCAAATAAAAATTATCACTTAAACTGCTTTATTCAGCTTGCTTTTTCTTGAATTCTGCATCATCAAATTCTTGAATTCTTTTTCTTGAATTCTTCATCATCAAATGAAGAGCAAAACAAAGGTTCTGGCCCTTATCTTAATGTCCTTTTTGACCACTACTTTGGCAACCACCATGATGATGTTCTTTGTCTTTCCATACTACCCTGAACATGACTTGAATTTTTATATATCTCAACTTTCTGTAGCCCACTCATGAGCAAGGCTCTGGTGAGAGCTGGGAGTGTGAGTGATGATGTACCCTTTGGCAGAAGAAAGATGGGAAAGATTTTCAAATTGAAAAGGTATTCAGAATAAATCATCAGGGGTGTTCACTGTTGAAAGTTTATCCTCAAAAGAGATTCTCCACATGAATCCGGATCCAACAAAAATTATGATCTTCGAAAGCAGGGCAGGAGAACTGTCCTGGCAGGGTTACTCTGCCTTCATGCTTCTTCCTGCTTGGAGGCTTCCCCACAGCTGGGACTGCTGGCAAGGTCAGTACTGCAACATAGGAGGTGCCAGCACCTGCTGCCTGGGGTGGGGAGGATGGCAGAGCAAACCTTCAGTGCAAGCCTCTGTGGTAACCACTCCTTCCCCACAGCTAACAGCAAGATGCAGCCATCAGCTGTGACTTGACAGTGTTCAAAACCATGACTTAACAAGACACATAAGCATATAACTCACTTCAGTGGGACAGAAGACTTGGTTGAGCAGTGGTGCATTGAATGTTTGAAAACAGTTTTTCAAGACAAAAGAAACCAACTTCTGGCTGCAAAATTTGGGATAGGGGAGGAACCCAACCAAGCAAAACCATCCACATATACTGAGGTGGGACAGGAATACCAAGTCCAAAATTGCTGAGGCTCCACCTTTAGTTGATGGGAACACCAAAAAAAGGCAGAAATATTTCAGTTCTGTCTGTTCTGCCCATCCCCAAACGTCACCAGCCAGACTAAGAAGTGTTATTCAAAGGCCATCACAGGATTGGGTTGGCCAGCAGAACCATAGAAGTTCAATGGCTTCCGACCCAAGACCACCATTCAAGGCACACTTTATCAAATCATAAAAGAGCAATAGCATCCCCAGTCCTGCTTCCGTAGGTGGAAGGCAGGAATCACCACACACTTGAAAGCAGAAAGGGAGCCTTAACATTCAGCCAGTGACCTTCGGTAAGCAATGTCCTCATGCCACATGAGTTGAGGACATCAAGGGTCATGTCTCCCCAGTCATAAAATGCACTGTTTGCATATTTGCTGCTGTTTAACAAACCAATTTTAGGGGAAGGCTTTTTCCTTATAAATACATCATTTTTATTCAACCAGTTTCTAAAAGCCAAAAGTGGGACAATGGAAAAGCTACAGAAGGATCTGAGCTCTTCACACAGCCATCCATCATGCTTTCCTTGAAATTAACATCTTCATACATTTCTCTCCAGGTAACTATTAGAAGGCATCGGATATCTGAAAATTATGCAGCCTACTAAAGTGGGGGCCTGATTTACAGCACATGTCCCTGAGACTGAATGGTCTGGAAGTGTTTCATACCTCTCACTAGTGTTCAATTACAGCTCATACTTCTAATCCACTAACAGATTTGCTGTTCTAGGGAACAGAGAGATGTTTTCTCTATTTTCTAAGCTGCTAAATAGCAACCTAGCCCAATCATGGCATACTTGAACATACATTTGACAGTATTTTCATACATTAATAAGAACAAGAGCACATTGTGATAAGATTTTTGAAAGAAAGGCATAAGCACTGACATGACTGCAAAAAATATTAGTATCTATCCTTACGGGATTTTGATACCGAAATTATTTTAGTATGCATAAATTCTCACTTTGAAGTTTTATTTCACTCACATGAAGTAATTCAAGTTAACCTGGAATGATCACATACAAGCTAAACTATTAATTATCAGTAGGAGTCTTGGAATATGTTATAAAGAGGAATCAATCCTAAAGAAGAGAGGCCTGCAATATTGTTAGAGATGCTTTTTCTTTGTCCTTCAGCTTTTCAGTAAGATTGTCCTTAAACTTCTTCAGGCAGTAACTGTAGAAGAATTATATACACCATAATATTCTGATCTCTGCACTATACTGAAAGTCACTAACGCAAACAAAAATCACCTAGGCATGAGAACCAAAGAAACTATTTTCTGCAATCTCTTCTTGACCAAAACCAGAGAACGCACTAACAAAATTGCTAATTAGTAGTTCAGCAGGGCCAAGATTTCACTTTAGATGAAATCCAGTTTCTCTTAAAAGAGGCTTGCTATCCAAGTCTTCTTGCAGGCTACAAAAGTACATTCTGCACAGCTTTTTGTGTTCAGAGATGAAGAATGGAAGCAAACTGTACAAGCAAGAGGAGACAACAAGCATGACCAGAGCGGAAAATGAATAAAGCTGGAAACCTTGGAACTAAAACATCTTATCAGAAATATACCTTTATTGCCACTCAAAATGAGGTGAGGGGGTACTACGTTAGCCTGGTTTTACAGGTTTTTCTGTTTTCCTATTCTTATAAGGACACCTTGTTATCTGGTGGAGATATTAGGTCAGATGAAGACACTTGAGTTCCTTCTTACAGCATGCAGATGATGGAGTGTGAACTGACATGGTGTTCATGGTATAAACCTAGAGTTCAGTTCCTTACCACAAGAAAACTTGTGCAACTGGCAGTCTCTGTTGCAAAAGAAGGATTTGAGAGAGTAAATCATTACAGAAATAGAGTGCTCAGGTCTGAGCACCCTCCATGGGACCAGGACACAAAACTGCAGGTTTCTGCAGAGAACTCTAACGTTATGCAAAGTTGGAGCCAGATATTAGCAGGACACTTGGGTGATAACACACCCTTACAGATCTGATATCAACTGATTAATTTTGTACTTAACCCTCCCCCCTAATCCAAGACACCTTCCAAAATCCTTCTAGAGACAGGACTTCTAAAGAGTTCAATACAAAAAGCTCAATGTTCACACTAGTAAAGCAGAAGTCAACACTGTCTCCTCCACGACCACACATTGAGCCAAGCATGCTGTTGCACTTATTACACAGAATCACAGAATCCTAGGGGTTGGAAGGGACCTTGGAAGATCATCTAGTCCAATCCCTTATTCCACAAGTCTAGGAAATAGCAGTGTCCAAGCTAGGACTTATGGGGAGGGGAAGGGAAGAAATTAGAGTCTTACAAATGTTTTCAAATAAATGCATGAACATGATAAACAGACGTGGAGGATAATGGATATAGGTATTTCAGCACTCTCACCAGGATGCTTATTGGAAGGAGCAGCAGTAACTAGGTCAATCCTCCTCTCCCTTGTCTATGCGTGAATGCAATTGAGCTTCCACAATTATTACTAGTTTTCAAATTCACTTACGCAGCAATGAATGGATATTTGTTAGCCTGACCAAGAGTTACCAGCCAAATGTAATCCTGTGTTGAGTCACAAAAATAATTCCCATCACTCACTGAGAACACGCATCTGGTGAATTCAAAGTCTCCATCCCAGGTGTTTGTCCCACTAGCTCCTAGGTGTGGATGATGTCCCCAAGTGAGCAGCACTTCCAAGGGGACAGGCCCTCGTTCACCCACAGGAACCAGTAGCCCAGACATTCCTGGTGCCTTCAGGTATTTTGCCACCCCAGAGCACCTGGAGGACCTCAGCCTCCCATTTATAGGAGCTTCTTACTAGCATGAAGTTCACAAGGTGTTTAATTACCTCTGAAGTGCTTCTTTCATTCACTAAGCAAACTAAACATGCCAAGGGAAAGACCAGCACTGACAGCACTATATTTTGTATCGATGACTCATATTGAAGAGCATGGTACCACTACGTTAACTGCTGAAGAAGTTGCATTTCAAGCCCTTCAGATGCACAAGCTGTTCAATCTGCAGCACTTAACTGGAGTGAGGAAGCTCAAGCCTTTGAGAACTGAAAGCATATAAAACTCAAAAATTACACCAGCACAAGATGGGGGGAAAAAATATCTTTTCTGAATAAACAAAGCTTAAAGCAGAACAAATATCTTTCTTTTTCCTTCCAGACTAGACCAAGATACTAATGCAAACAAACAAAAAAAAGATATACCAAACAGGCATACAAAAATCCCAGTAAAGCTGAAAGTTTGCATTCAAATG
>VZRW01003877.1:6453-92287 GCA_013398125.1 Aegotheles bennettii | reverse complement strand
GGTGTCCGACTGGAAACAGCCAATGTTGTTTCTGGTTCCTGCTCCTCAAGATGACCTCTAGTATATGGCTGTGTGTTTAATCACAATGCTATCAAGTGGCTGGTTCATTACATGCCATCGTCCTACCCCAACACCTATTAGAGTCAACGTTTGCCTGTTTCAGATCCCCGCAAAGGACTTGCACTGAGACAAATGCGTAAAGTTGTAAAGAAACAGAATTTATTATGGCGACAAATATAACAAGTTTGGACTTGCCGTTGATAAATGCACTGACTGTGTTGGCACTAAATGTCTCAAAGCTGGCTAAATAATTAGTTAAACTATAGTAACAATTCACTGAGGTATCATCTGCAAAGTAGTGGAAGTGCAATTTCTTACCAAGGGGGCGTCCCTGCCTGGGAAGGAGAGAGGTCCAGGCCTGTTGACCCCTCTGGAAATAGTTGTGTTTCTTTTCTTCAAAAATAGAGGATTCTAAAGGCTATTTTATATTTCTTGAAGAGGTGGGACTGGGTCATGTCTCGTGTGCTGATTGGTTCTTAGCTGGCTAATGGTACTATTAATTAAGAGGGGACAGGGAGAAAATGAAACCAACACTTGCTGCAGATTTGGATTCCTCCTCAGTCATGTTGGCACAACTCTGTCTGTCAGTCTTTGATTTCAGCTGTTGTTGGCACAACCATATGGCTACAGTACCTTCTGTGGTCACATGAATTACCAGGGTTGTAGAAACTTTCAAACTGCCAGCTTGTAAGAAATTTCCAATATCTGGACTGGGTCTTGGCTTAGACAAGCAAGTGGTTTGTCCTTCACCTCTGCTCATTGTCAGGAGGAGATAAAAACACTAACTTAGGATAGCAACTAAGTTAAATAGGAAAGCAGGCTTTCTTTCCTATCCCAAAACCGATACAAGATAAGTACACCAATTTGGGACAAATCTAGTCATTTTTACAAGGGCATGTAGTGGTAGGGCAAGGGAGAATGATTTTAAGCAGGAGGAGGGTAGATTTGGATTGGATATTAGGAAGAAATTCTTTACTGTGAGGGTGGTGAGACACTGGAACAGGTTGCCCAGAGATTCCTCCTCCCTGCAAGTGTTGAAGGCCAGGTTGAATGGGGCTTTGAGCAATGTGGTCTAGTGGAATGTGTCCCTGTACATGGCAGGGGAATAGGACTAGATGCCCTTTAAAGTCCCTTCCAATTCAAGCTATTCTGTGATTCTACCTGCTTCCATATTCAGCTATTTGCATTATCAAGCCTTCTAACAGAAGGCCAATTAAAACTTTCAGTCTCAGGTCAGGTTCACCAATTTATGCAACTGTGAGTTAAAATTTCATGATATTATCTGGACCCTGGACCATTAAATTTTTACCTGCATTAGCCAGAGTAGGGTTTGTTTTGTTTTGGAAGGCTGGTTGTCAAAGAAAGATGGTTAGACATCATCTGCAATAATCTATCCCTTCCTTGCTGAATGACTAATATTTGAATGTTGTTCAGGCAAAAACCTTTAGTGTAAATTCTTACTGGTACTGAAAGGGGATCTGCACTTTATTTAGAATATAATGCACATGTGTGTGCTGGGTTTGGCTGGGATGGAGTTAAATTTTATTCATAACATCTCTTATGGTGCTGTGTTTACATTTGTGACCAAAACAAAGCTGATGACACACCAATGTTTTTGCTCTCTCTGAACAGCATTTGGGCAGCGTTAAGGCCATCTGTTTCTCACTCTGTCCCCTCAGTGAATAGATTAGGGGTGTGCAAGAGGTTGGGAGAGAACACCACCCAAATTAACCAAGAGAGTTACTCCATTGTTGCGTTAAAAAAAAAAGGGGAAGAAGAAAGGGAAAACCTCTGTGAGGTGGCTGGGGGAAAGCCCTCCCATTGAGTCAAGGTTTAGATACAACTTTGTCTGTCCAGAGTTCTACACCAAGAACTTGCACCAAAACAGATTCACAAAGTCATAAGAAGCCAACTTTGTCCCAGAGCTCTACTAAGAGCTTTCACCGAAACAGATGCACAAAGCTGTAAGGTGCAAACTTTGTCTGTCCAGTGTCCTACTAAGGACTTGCACCAAAACATATGCACAAAGTTGCAAAAATAGAGTTTATTAAGGCGACAGATACAACAGGTTTGGAATTGCCATTGATAAATGCACTGACTGCAAAAACACTATTAATAATATTGCTAGCACCAATAGTAAATAATGCAACCCAGAGATACTTCCACTCCAAAGGTGAAAGGCACAAATGTTTACCCAGATAGGTGTTTCTGCCTGGAATAGAGGAAGAGAACACAGTCCATCGACTGGTTTGTTTGTCTTTCCAGTTCTTCTTCTCCCTCGTGTTCTCACTGTGTGTATGTCTGATTGAATGTGTGAGTGTGTATGAGTCTGTAAATGTGAGTGTGAGTGAGTAAAATGTGTGTGAATGTGGTTTTGTAAATGTGTGTATGTGAGTGAATAAATGTGTGATGTGTGTGAAATGTGTGTACCAATAGCCCTTTTTCCCGTCTTTTATCCCCAAAGCTACAAGGTTCCCACCCACAGGTGACATGTAGTATGATTTGGGTGGAGAGACAAGTGCTATAGTCATATATGCATAGCATGTACACCAAAATCTTCATTAGCATAGACAGGGGTGTCAACGTTTCATAGGTAAATGAGGAAAAGGTTACCCTTTGGGCAATCATGGCTCCTCAAAACAAAGGACTGTTATCAGTAATCGAAGTCAAGGACTGTTATCAGTTTTATCTTGCTGGCCCAGCAGGAGTCTTTGCCTTCACAAAGGCCTCTGCTAATAAGGCATCCCATGCTAGGCAGAAAGGTTTATCCCTTCCCAGAGTACACAAGATTTAGCAAGGTTTTTTGTGGATTCTTTGTATAGAGCAGTCTAGGAATTTCCTCAAATTCCACACTCCATGCCATGCAATATCACATTTAGCAGTAAAATTCAGGAGAGCGTGTTTAGAGAGGTTAGCTATCTTTCACATGGGAACTAGCTGGGCATCAACCTACCTGTGGG
Source organism: Aegotheles bennettii (assembly GCA_013398125.1). Taxonomy (NCBI): domain Eukaryota; kingdom Metazoa; phylum Chordata; class Aves; order Caprimulgiformes; family Aegothelidae; genus Aegotheles; species Aegotheles bennettii. The sequence continues at coordinate 89,267 of VZRW01003877.1, read as the reverse complement.
AGGTAGTGAGAGATGGTGTTTGCGTCACTTGTTTTGTTTTGTCTTCTCTCTTTCTTCTTCCAATTTTTTTGATTTTTAAATTATTTTTATCTTGACCCATGAGATTTTTTTTTGCTTTTACTCTTCCTTTTTTACTCCTCTGTCCCACTGGAGTCCAGAGACAGGGAGAGTGTGCAAACAGCTATGCGGCACTTAGCTGCCTTCTGGGGTTAACCCACAACAATGTGAAACAGAATAGATTCAGAAAAGTATCAGAAGATGCCATGAGATCTTTAACAATGTTGAATCCTCAGGATCTATTTTTTTTTTTGATCATCTAACAGAACATTTGTTAATTTAAAAACATTGAGATAAGTCATGGAACATAATTAATCAACACTGTTGCAGGAGAGAAGTCTACATGTGATGGTATCAGAAGTTTTGCATTGAAGGTATGGAACATCGGCCCTAATTTGTGTATTGAATAAACTCCAACAATTAAAGGAAGGCAAAAGTGTCTACAGTTAGAAGAAATTTGATATATTATTTGTATTTATGTTGAAAAACCTGAAAATAAAACTTTAATATCTACATGTCAGTGTTCATTTAAGCTAAATTTGCTTTCTATTCAAATAGAGAATGAATATATACATTAATTTAGAATAAAATAATTTAACTGATTGAATATTCTGTTCAGGAGTTATGAATACTTCATCTAATAGGATCCATGAACAAAAAGAGAGATTCTCTAAAACCTTGAAAAATTCCTTGGTGCTTTTTTGACAAATGCTGTTAATTAACGTTCCAGGTATGTCATGTAAAATATCCTAAATATAATAGTCCTGTGCATAACAGATTACAAAAAAACTTACTTAATAACAGAAAATTTATGAAAAAGATGTTTTATTAATATTAGATAAGCCTTTTTTCACTAAGTGTTCATATAACTGGCAGATAATTAATTATATTATATATATTAAAAAAACAGTTAATTTGTTAACATTTGCTACAAGATATTTTCTGCAATGTCTACCTTTTATCGTTTAACTTTTTATAATGTGCAGTGGCCGAAACACTTGTGATTCACTGTGAATATATTAAGATTTGACAACAATCTCCTAATGAACATAATAGAGTGAGAGTGGACCATCCGGCCATTCTTAGACTTGCTCTCCACCTGTATATATTTGGCCTTGTGTTACTTGCTAACTATATATTAATATGCCTTAAGAGGGTATGTTGAATGGTTTATAATTTTTCCATACAGATCTCTTATTCATATAAATTAAAGTAACCTGTAATTGGACCTATAGCTTTCAATGCCTATACAAGTTTTAGAGAATCTACTCAAATGTGCATCTTTCCTCTGTTATGAAAAAACAAACAATAAGAACAACATCAACACAGATGGAACTATGAGTTTAAAACTAGTAAAACTTTCAGATAAGGGAGTTCATGCCTTTCATAGATGGATGCAGCTGGCCATCTGGCAAATAGAACAAATGTTCTGTGAAGTTCATTTTTATCAGTGTGTAGGGAAAATGTATTTAGAACCTTTTAACATTGTGCTATAAAGAGGAATTAAGGCTATAATGCTTTACTGTACTGTGCTTCAAAAAAGTAGGAAGCAATAGTGTATGAGTGGGGCAAGAGTTTCTTCACCAAGTCAGCCAGGCTTATGAGAGGAGCTTCAAACTAGACTTACCAGGGGAAGGGGATGGAGCTTTGAGTAACATGGAAGAGCCAGGGAATGCTGATGTATTAGGAACCAACAGGGAAACACCTGTGAAGTGTCTCTAAGGAATTAAGGCATGTTCCTCTAAAATGGTGATACAGTCAGCAACGCAGCTGAACTAACTCTATACCAATGTATGTAGCATGGATAAAAAGCAAGAGGATCTGGAAGCCACTTTGCAGCTAGAAAGCTAGGATCTAATCATTATCACTTGAAACGTGGTGGAATGACTCATGACTGAATTTCTGCAAATGATGGCTAGAAGGACAAGCAAAGGGAGACTGAGGCAGGGGTTGCTTTCTAGGTAAAAAAATGGATTGATTACACAAAGCTATCTTTAAAANGTGGCTCTGCGCTGGACTCTCTCAAGCAGTTCCATGTCCTTTTTGAACTGTGGGGCCCAGAACTGGACACAATACTCCAGATGTGGCCTCAACAAGGCAGAATAGAGGGGGCAGAATAGAGGATGTTGATGAAGTGTTCTTACCTCAACTACAGGAAGCACCATGCTCACAGACCCTGAGGGATTTCAGTCACCTTGACATCTGCTGGAAAACCGACACAGCAAGCTGTAAGCAGTCCGAGGTGTTGGGCATCCAGGCAAGGACAGGCAATGTAACACCAATCTGGCGGCAAGCTGCCCCGGAGCACAGGGGGTGCACGAAGCCAGCTGCACTTCCAGCACTTGATGTCCTGGCTGGTACTGTAGGTCTAACAGTCTTCAATGTCCACTACACAGAGCACGTACTGCTCTCTCCTCTGGTGCTCAAGCACTGAGACTTCCTAGTGCTCCCAGCCCTGCCTTTTAAGTTCCTTAACCTTGTTAGGTAATCAACCTTATTAGTACAAAACAATTATCACCTGGGAGTGCAATGATCAGTAGGGCTGCCCTATCAACCAACAATCAGTTAGCACTCTGTTCAACCTCTACACAAGGGACTCTTTGATTGTGTCAAGGATAACTTCTTAATCAGGTGATAGACAACCTGACCTGAGGAGTAGTGTTATTGGACCTGTTGCTTACCAACACAGGTGAACCAATTAGAGATGTCACAACTGCTGGCAACCTGGGCTGCAGCAATCATTCCCTGATGGAATTCATGATCTTGAGGTATATGGGCCAGGTGAAGAGTCAAGACACTGAATTTTAGGAGAGTGAACTTTCAGTTCTTTAAGGAACCCAATAAGATGCATGCCAAGGTTCTGAGTGAATTGGCAGATGTACTTGGTAAGCCACTCTTGATTGTATTTGAAAAGTCATGACTGCAGAAAAAGGAATATAACCCCCTTTTTTGAAACAGGTAAAAAGGAGAATCCTGAGAACTACTAACCAGTCATCTTCACCTCTTTGTCCAGTAAGATCATGGAACAGGTCATCTTGGAAGACCAGTTACTCTTCTTCAAGGAAAGAGCAACTGATGTCATCTTCCTGGACTTCTATAAGTCCTTTGATACAGTCCCCCAGAACATTCTTGCCTCTAAATTGGAAAGATGTGGATTTGATGGATGAACTATTAGATGGATAAGGAATTGGTTGGGTGGTCGCATCCAGAGACTTACAGTTGATGCCTCAATGTCCAAATGGAAACCAGTAAAAAGTGGTGTTCCTCAAGGACTCATACTGGGACCTTACTATTTAATATCTTCATCAATGACATAGACAGTGGGATTGAGTCCATTCTCAACATGTTTACAGATGACAATGAGTGGCACAGTTGATATGCTAGAGGGAAGGGTTGCCATCCAGAAGCTTGAAAGACTTGGAAAGTGAACTTATTGAAGTTCAACATGGTGAAGTGCAATGTCCTGCACTTTGGTTGGTGCAATTTACAATATTAACACAGACTGGAGGATGAATAGAGTAGAGCAGCTCTGTGGAGAAGGACTTAGGGATACTTGTGGATGAAAAATTGGACATGAGCTAGTAATGTGCACTTGCAGACCAAGAAAGCTAACTGTATCCTGAGCTGCATAAAAACAAGTGTGGCCAGCAAGTTGAGGGAGATGCCACCTGGAGTATTGTGTCCAGTTCTGGAGCCCCCCAGCATAAGAAAGATGTGGAATTCTTAGATAAGGTCCAGAGGAGGGCCATGAAATGATCAGAGGGCTGGAACATCTATCTTCTGAAAAAAGGTTGAGAGAATTGGAGTTGTTCAGCCTGGAGAAGACTTGACTTCAGGGAGACTTTATTGTAGCCTTTCAGTATACAAAGGGGGTTTACAAGAAAAAACAGAGAAAGGCTTTTTAACAAGGCCTGTCATGACAAGACAAGGGACAATAGCTTCAAACTGAAAGAGGATAGATTTAGATTGGATATAAGGAAGAATTTTTTTTTTTCTCTGAAATTGTTGAGACACTAGAGCATGTAGCTGAGAGAAGCTGTGGATGCTTCATCATTGGAAGTGTTGAAGGTCAAGTTGGATGGGGTTTTGAGTAATCTGATCTAGTGAAACATGTCCCTGCCCATGGCAGATGGTATTGGAACTAGATGATCTTCAAAGTTTCCTTCCAACCCAAGTCATTCTATGATTCTGTGATTCTATGATTCATAATTCTATACTTTTGAGGGTGCCACATGCACGATTACTATCAATATGAAAGAAAATGCTAAGGAAGTTATCAATGAAAATGGGTGGTTCTCTCGGTGCACACCAGAAGTTGATATATTGATATTATCACTTTAAAAAGCTAGAAAATAAAGCTTATTTCCAACGTAATTATTTTGAATTAGTCAAGGGTCTGGAGAACCTCTCCTATGAGGAAAGGCTGAGGGAGCTTGGCCTGTTCAGCCTCAAGAAGAGGCGACTGAGAGAGGACCTCCTTAATGTATATAAACATCTAAAGGGTGGGTTTCAAGAGAATGGAACCAGGCTCTTCTCAGTAGTACCAACTGATAGAATGAGAGACAAGGGGCAGAAACTGATGCATAGGAAATTCCACCGGAACTTGAGGAAGAACTTCATTACTGTGCAAGTTCCCACACACTGGAACAGGTTTCCTAGAGAGGTTATGGAGTATCCTCCACCAGAGGTTTTCAAGAACCATCTGGATGCAGACCTGTGCCATGTACTCTAGGATGATCCTGCGTGGACAGGGAGGTTGTTCTACATGACTCACTGTGATCACTTCGAACCTTGCTGGTTCTGTGATTCTGTGATTCTGTGAATAATTACATTCACTGCTTGATGACATTTTTCATACTACCATTACTTTCACACTATTAAACAACAAATAATTGTTCATTATATGATTTTTCTATAGGGTACTAAAAGCAAAATATCAATCTGTATTTTATCTAAATAAATATTTTATGTTACTTTTTCATAATGATCAAAGATTCATAACAATTCCCAAAGTAGTTATTTGGAAATCAGATGCTTTCAAAAACAATTTATATAACTAAATCTTTTAACTGCCTCTAAAAAATCTATATATGGGATTTCAAGATGAATAGTATATTTCAAATTGTTCGTAGATTTATAACTGAAAGTAAATATTTTTATAAAGTAAATACTTTTTTATAAAATGAAAACTTTACATAGAAAGTGAAATCAATGCTTAGGTAAAATACATTAATAGAGATTTTCTTTCAATATTAGTTGCAGAATACAGAAGAGCAAGACTGTATTTGGCTTCAGAATTTGTACCCTTCAAGTAATTTTCAATATATGCTCATTATAAACAGTTGTGCCACAGGTTCCTCCAACAAGTTTTATAGGCAACACGTTAATGTTTCTGACCCAAAGAAACAGATATGTCAGTATTTGTTTATTTCAAATGCCTTCTGTAATTTTTAGCTGCCATCAGCCCCAATGCATGTACAGATACTCTTGTTCCTTCTTCTGATTTCACTCCAAGTACAAAATACTCGTTTTCTTTTCCACCAACTATTTTACATATAGATTTCTACATCTAAAATCAAAGCATCATTATCTGTTGAGTTTTTGCCTTTATTATCTGAGAACAGTATCTGACTTTATATCGTCTCATACCAAATTATCATATAGATTTTTAGAACATAAATTTATAACTTATTTGTGGTCTAATTTAAAATGTATTATGATTGACTTCCTTTTGCATATTAAACAGCAAAATTATCAGTTACAAAGAGGATGTGATTATTCTCTCATTCATCCAGGACTTCAAGAGCTAGATGATTTTGTACTGTAGTTGCCTGAGAATACTCAGCAGAAGGTCATTTTTTGGCATTACAAACAACACATACTAATTTTATGATTTTCTAAATGGCCTATGGAAAAGAGTAATCACAATAACACACCTGACATTTGAATGCAATTAGTATTTAAACTGATCATGCCTAGCTATGTGAAAATATACCTAGTTAGGTATATGAACAGTTACCTATTGAAAATAAAAGCATATAAATGAGAAAAAAATAACAAGGCTTTTTATACAAGGGGACTGTCCTGGTTTTGTCAAATGATCTAAAACCAAAAAGAAGTAAATATTACTAAGAAGATGATTAAGAATAAGACAGGATTGCAAAGAATATCAATAAATTATTGTGCTGTAAAGGTACTTAATAGCCTAGTGGTAAGTCTAAAATATTTATTCATATTCTATACACAAAATAGACTGCAGAACCAAATTAAGACCTTAGTTAATTCAGCTGAAATCAATGCAGTCATTATAAAGGGAAACTTATCTTCAGTCTTTAGGCAGCAGCTACATAAGTGGTTATAGATCATATGAACCTACGATTAGGCAAGCCCTAGATACAGAAAATTAATCTTTTTTTTTTTTCACTGAAATTAATTTATCATTCAAATTCATATTATAACAATATATTGCTAAGCTATAAGAATATAGAAAGAATAATAACTGATGCTGAAAGAAAAAATTCCAGGTAAATAGTGGTTGACTTAAATTTTTAATGTTCCAATTCTTAAACTAATTTCTTGTTATCTCTCTCATACATAGTAATTTTCTAATACGTTTTTATAGAAAGTATTAGGAAGTATAAGTCATATACTGGAGTGTTCATCTCAACTTTTAGTGAAATAGTACTGCAAGTTTTCCATCCCAGTCACACACTCTACAGTAGATGTGCAGTCACACACAGTGATTTACAATGAACAAAAACTAAAGACAAACCCTATTTCCTGCCCTAAAAAGGTAGCAATATCTGGGCTTCAACAGGTCCATTATTCTGAAATAGTATGTTGTGGCTTGTTCTACTGATACTTTTGGGATATGCAGAATGATCATTATAGAAGGCAGAAAAAAATAGTCCCTACTGATTATCCCTTTTTATGTCAGAGGAAGTAAAGGAAGCATGGGTGAAGAGCTGAAAAATACTAGCTGGAGGATGTTTTCGAGTGAAAAAATGTGTGAAAGAAGAATAGAAGCTAAGAACTGGCAAATGAAATACAAATTCCACTATGATGACAAGGAAGATTGAAGAAAGCTGGCCATGAGGAGAAATAGAAAGTAAAAGAAGAAATTCAGGAACAATATAAAATAATAGGGAATAAGGTTGAGCAATACACAGTTTCAGAAAATGATTCTTCTGATTTTGTCAATAGAAGTTTTGTTATAAATCCTGACAGGAGAGGGATAGACTTTTCTTTGGACTAAGTCTAACCTTGACAATTTTATGCATGGTTCATAACATCTGCTTCAATGAACAACAGCTGGCTAATAACTTGCCAAAATAACAGCTGAATTAGGAAGCTGTGAATCACTGAACTCTACCAATTACATGCTCAAAAGATTCTGTGAATATCAAAGCTTCACATATACAAGTATAGTGAGCATTTGTAGCAGCAGTGTCCTACAGAAATGAAATGCCAGTAGTACATTCTGCAGCCTATGCCATTATTCTCTGGTAAAAATGGTAAATGTGCAATTGTGGGCTCTGTGTTTGTGATTAGTTTTTGGTGGGTCAGTTTGGCCAAGCTGTTGGAATGTATTTATTTCCTGTATTTGATAAACTGGTAATACAGCTTGTAATTTGTTGTAAAATTGTCTAGTGCTTTGATGGATGTCTATCAGTAATTCACAAAATGAAATGGTTTCACATATAATTGTGATCTTTGTTGGAATCTTTTAGAACTTAAGCCTTAGAGGTAGATTCTAGAAAGCCTTTGTGAAACATTAAACAACAACTTTTCCAATTAGTTTTGTTTCCAATACAGAGGCCTTCAGAAGTCTTCAGAAACTTGCGTATTCAGATTCTTGTTAAAAATTTTATTTCATAGCAGCTTTTGGATTTAAGTTAATACTGAGTTGAATTATTAGGGCTGTAATTTGTGAAAAAATGTTTGACATAAGTACATGTGAGATACAGAAACTCTACCTAAACATTTCCAATGTAGACACAACAGTGCCTAAAAAAATAGTTACCTGGACCCAGGAATGGGATTCAGAACACAAAATTTAGGTACTTACACTTCTTATATGACATATGGGAAGGATGAAGTGATGAAGACTGATTAATGACTATGAAGAGTGATTCAGAAAAATTACATACTGAACATACACCTAAAGACATCTATTGTCAGAATGTTTTAATGCTTTCAAACTACCTAGCTGCAGGAGGAGCTGCTAGGAGGACATTTTGAAATTATCCCAAAGACTTAACTCACCAGACAATACTGAACTCCAGTCTTAGCTTTAGAAAGCTGAAATGAATATTAAAAATGCATTTAGAATGCTGAAATGCATATTAAAAGAGAGGCCTTTTAATTGCTGTTAGTGGGTTAGGCTGAAATTATCACTGAGACAAAATTTCCTTTAAATATTAACAATTTTTTGAATCATTCATTCTCTAAAACAAAGACCATCAAATCCATACTTAAAGAAACAGTTGGAAGAGGTATAGGGATAAGCAAAGGACTTGAGCAGAATCAAAGTGCCCAATAATATATTTATGATTCAGTCTTTTCTTTTTTGCCCTTTCCTTTTTCCTCTGCATCTAGTCTTACTGTGCTTCTGCTATTCAGCTAACCCTTCACTTGATACAAATTTGAATATCATTGCTAATGAAGCCTTTAAAAATTCTACAGTACCAGCTTTCTGTACAAGCCCAGAAACACAATGTTTGAACAGTGCTGTGACTATCTACTGCCTGAACAAGGTACAGGAATTAGGAGGAATGACCCCTACATGATCTGAGGGACTCTGATCTCAGATTGGCCCTGATTCACTCTGATGGCTCAGGTACCTTTCAAAAAAAAGCTATAATCACTTTTTTAAAAAATAGTGATGATGACAGGAGCCCCAAATATAGGAGCTTTATTTATAAGTTTACAGAATCCTCTCAGAAATGTGTAGACATGGGCTAAATTCTCTCCTCATACTTAGAAGAGTTAAATGTTATTTAGAACATTAAGATTTCATATGGAATGTACTTAAACAGAGCTCAGGATTTCATTTACAAATGCAAATTACTTTTGTAATATTTTTCTGTCTGTTTATATATTCCCTCATCATCATAGTATTTATTTTCATTTTATCCTTTTCCCACCTCCACTTTATCATGTTTCTTTAAGTGGAAAGAATCTAGTCCCAAAATCTTGAAACGGTAGATGTATCACTTTTTAGTGTGGCTCTAATTTTAGATTACTGAAGGTGGGAATTTCAAAGGAAACTAAATTGCTTAAACTCACCAGGTTCAATAGCTTTCAATGGGATTTTTACTTTGTCCCGCAGTTACTTTTAAGAATCCTTCCTCTGATCCTAATTTAAACACTTGTATTAAATCCCTAGGTTTTTAGAAGCAGTGAGAAACAAGAGTTTCCACTGACTTCAGTGGGAAATCATTAGCTCAGAAAGTAAGGCGATTTTCATAAAAGTGTTGGAATTTTAGCACTGAAATCTAGAGTTTGACTGAAATCTTTAAAGTTAACCTGTGAATTCAGAAAAAAAAAAAAAGAACACCACCATGGATAAATAAAAAAATTAAAAGTAAATCTTGAAAGCTCTCCTCAGTGTGGCAAGTAATGAGCTCCTTGTGAAAATACAAGGTAGCAGACAAGGGCTTGGCACATGACTCTTCCAGTGAAAACATGAAAGAAAAACTACCTTCAAGCTGAAAGGACTATACCAGCCTTATACTTAAAAGTTGATTCTGTTGATAGGAAGCAAATAACAGGGAGAGTAGAAGTGAGAATGTCCCATGAAGCCATTTTATACTGATTTTGTCAGGAACTGAGACTTACTTGAGCATTCTATCTCTGTGTATTTATGCATATTCAAATATTTTTAAAATAATTTACCGAGTTCAACTACACTTTTATGGCAAATTCTCAGACTTCTAAAATTCATGACAATTTGCAGCCTGATGAAGGACAGTGACCGCATAACTTGTTCATCTTTAAATAAGGTATGCCTGATGCAAGAAAGGAGGAAGAGATCTCATACATATCCTCACACTGGAATAATTCAAAGCCAAAATCATATCATATTATGTACACTAGACAGTGATACTAACTAAAAAGTTAAATCCTCTGTGAATTTCAAATGGCAGTTTTACACCCATGTATAATTCATCAGAATAATCAGTCAGTTGAACCCATTAGAGAGAAAGCTTCAGTTAATAAAGGTGGCCATTGACTTCTCATCCTACCTGAGAAACATTAGCTTGTTTAGGGAACAAGCTCTTAAAACTAACACATGGAGACTCTAACAATAACACACTCAACACATACTGATAGTGACTGCTAGAGAAGGCCCTGCACATACATGCCTAGATGCACAGCAGTTGCAAAGAGCTGCCAAGGAGACCAGGCAAAAAATTTATGTCTTTACTGCCTGTCAATTAGTAATTGTAGGACTTAACGATATGAGGTTTGTACTAACCAAGCTGGTGAAAAAGAATTATCTGATTAAATTATGTTATCTGGCTTTGTAAGGGGGCTGAGGCTTTGTAAGTTCACAAAGTGTAAAATGGTCAAATGAACCATGTTAAGAGGTAGATGGAAGTAGAAGGCTTCAGGACCCAGAGGACTTCTCCAGTCCCAGCATCAGGCATGTGAGGCTGCTTCAGTTTCAAGTCCCCAGTCTGGTCAGCAGCCAGGCACATAGGCAGGGACACACAGTACTAACATGGCCAACAACACAAATCAAGAGGGACAGAAAGTAGTGCCTTACCAACACCCACAGAAACACAAACTGCTCACATAAATGTGAACATCACAGATGACCTGTTTGTCTTCCTTTTCTCTCGCTGGTCACAGAATCACAGAATCACAGGATCACAGAATCTAAGGGGTTGGAAGGGACCTCGAAAGATCATCTAGTCCACCCCCCCTGCCAGAGCAGGGTCACCTAGAGTACATCACACAGGAACGCATCCAGGCGGGTTTTGAATATCTCCAGTGAAGGAGACTCCACAACCCTCCCTGGGCAGCAACCCCTCACCTCCCTGGTGNCAAGAGGGACAGAAAGTAGTGCCTTACCAACACCCACAGAAACACAAACTGCTCACATAAATGTGAACATCACAGATGACCTGTTTGTCTTCCTTTTCTCTCGCTGGTAAGGACTGGGGTTCACTAAGGTTCACACACACACACACACACATACAGAGCTGCTCTGTAGCTGGTTTCAGACAATAGAACTGTCGGATTTCTCCAGTACTCTTGTTGAGGTTTAACCCCATCTGGCAACTAAGCACCACACAGCTGTTTGCTCACTCCCCTGCAGTTGAATGGGGAAGAGGACTGGAAAGGTGAAAGCAAGAAAACTGGTGGGTTAAGGCAAAACCAGTTTAATAAGTAAAGCAAAAGCTGTGTGAGCAAGCAAAGCAAAACAAGGAATTAATTCACTACTTCCCATTGACAGGCACATGTTCAGCCATCTCCAGGAAAGTAGGACTCCATCGTGTGTTAGTGGTTACTTGGGAATCTGATTCTGTGAAGACAAATGCCATAATTGAATATCCTCCCCTTCCTTCTTCTTCTCCCAACTTTTTATGCTGAGTATGACATCATATAGTATGGAATATCCCTTTGGTCAGTTGTGGTCAGCTGTCCCAGCTGTGTCCCCTCTCAGATCCTTGTGCACCCCTATTCACTAGTGGGGTGGTGTGAGAAGCAGAGAAGGCTTTGGTTCTGTGCAAACACTGCTCAGCAGTAACTAAAACATCCCTGTATTATCAACACCGTTTTCAGCACAAATCCAAAACATAGCCCCATACTAACTACTCTAAAGAAAATTAACCCTATCCCAGCCAAAACTAGCATATTCTCCACCCCATATTCCACATCCTTCCTGTCGTGCTCAGGTCCCACATTACCCAATACATCCTCATTAACCACCCCCCGCTCCCTTCCCATCCTGTGATTTAATACACAGATACCATTCCTTTGTCTAGATATCATTCCATTAGTCTATGGACCCCCCTTGTAAAATGTCTATAACCTGTCTAGAAACGTCCACAAAATGTCCATTCAGTTCATTTAATCCATGACTGGTGGTCACTCGGGACAGGAGAGGTGGCATGTTGTGTGATGTTACTGAGCACCAAAGACAGCTCAGGTTGGGTCACCATTGCACTTGCACTGCCTCTTGTAAGGCTTGTCCTCCATTGGTTCAGTAGTTTCTGCTATAGCAATTCCTATAACATGCAACTCTAATCATGGGTTACAACAATTTGTAGGTATACCCATTACAATCTTCAACTCTGGTCCCTTAGGGTTTGACTAATGAACTCCTCCCCTTGCCTCAGGTCCGGCTTGGACTTATCCACAAATTTCAGGCCCTTAGGGGTGTACCTGCTCCAACTGGAGCCTTATCTATACACCACAGTTTCTCCAGAGGTATACTTGCTGTGGTATAGACTTATCCACAGTCACAGTTGCTTTGAGGTGCACCTGTTTCAGTGTGGCACTCCCCATGGGCCACACTGCCTTCATAGATATACCTGTTTCAGCTTGGCCTTACCCACAACTACAGTGTCTTCAGAAGTAAACCTGCTTCAACATGGCCTTACCCATGGCTGCAGTCCCTCCAAGGGTGTACCTGCGCTGTCATGGGCTTATCCATGGCCACATGCTTTGAGGTGTTCCAGCATGGCCTCATGCACAGCCACAGATTCTTTGAGATACACCTTCTCCAGTGTTGAGTTATCCTTGGGCCACAATCCCTTGAGAGGTATACCTGCTGCAGCACAGACATAACCATGGTCACAGATGTTTTGAGATGTACCTGCTCTGGTTTTCCTAATTTCACTTTGTATTTAAGCAATCGCTTCATTTATTTCAGGGGTAATATCTGATTACTTTCCTACCCATTTACAATTTGAACACTGGCAAGCAGGAGATAAGATGGTCCAATTAGAAGAATTTTGAATGAAAACTTGGTCCAGACAATGGCAGAGTTTGTGCAAACAATCTAGAGCATTCATTTACTAATAACATACTTTCTTATGTTTAATTTGTTTAAACGAAATAGGGTCAGTACTTCAATTATAAATTCATATTTTAAAGCACATTTTATGACTGCCTATCACATTATAAAATACACCCAAATAGAAAAGCACTACTTTTACAACCCAGTGTTATTGTGAAATAACCAGATTTTTTCATACATATATCTATTTTTTCCTTTTATGTTAAATAGTGTACAACAATCTCAACAGAAATTGAGGGTTGAAATAGGTTCTTAAAGAGGTGAAATATGCATAGTTTATCATCTGGCCTGGTAATGAAAAATATAACCAGTGTATTCCAAAAGCTGAGTGGAAAGTGTGGGACAATTTCTATCTTCTTAGAACTGCATCTACTAAATGACCTATGGATGCCAAAGAACTGGGATAGTGCACTCTCAAGTTGGAGGAGGATTGTTTTCTAAGACTATGTAAACTCATGGAGCATTGCATATGTTTCTCACAGGTGTATCCACAGTGCTGTGCAGGGCAGGATAAATGGCAAAAACAGTAAATGCACAACTGCCCACAGTTGTGGACCCTGAGGATGAAGGGGTGAAGTCTCCAGAAAGCACAGTCTCCAGTGGTCTGAGATGTCGGCTGCTTCTTTAAGTCTATGTATTCAAGTCTAGCCAAGGGTTTGCTGTTTCTTCAGTGTGCTGCCATAATAATATCAAAATTGCCACTGTGTACATAATGGTTTTCTAAAAACTTGTGGAGCAGTTTATGTTACAGCTTTGTAACCATACCTAACATTCAGGAAGAGGAGTAATCCTGCTAAAAGTCATGATTAGTTTTGTCATTATATAAACCCAACGTAATACATTTTTAAACATAATTTAATCAATAAAACATGCCCTCTGAATAAAAGAGGAATACTCTGTAGCAAAGCTTCCTGGAAAGCAGCAGTTAGGAAACCTAACAATATTTCTCCTCACCTTCTTTTAAGAATTGATGTATTCAAATGATAACTGTAAATAATGAATAAATTATTCCAGGATGAGATTGTGGAGAAAATAATGGGCATTTTCAATTTTTCCAACAAACTAAACAAACACTTGATATATTTTATTTTTTTAAATCGATCAATTTATCTGAAAGATTGCTTAACAAAGTAGTTATCAATATATTGCAGATAATGAAAATGAAGTTTGAAAGGAGCATGGCTTCCCAGAGATCACTCAGAAATCTAGGACAGGATGAGAAGCCAGCTGTCCTGTGCCCCAGTGTCATAGTCTACTCAATCATTATTTTGGTACCACCATGTATAACACAAAAACTTCCTTGTGGCACTCAGATGTACATTTTTCTAACTAAAAAAATAACATCTTCGTAGTGAATTTCATTAAAATGGGATAGCTTGGAATGAAAAATGCGTAACTGTTTTCTTGAAGAAAGAGAACTTATTTTTGGTGCTTGCAGCACCTTTAATCTTAGAGCACCTCGATATATACTTACTTGCAACATGCTGAGAAAGTGAAGAAATATTAGTCCAGGCTTGGAGATAAAGGACAATGGCAGAGTGCTTCATCCAAGTTACAAACAAAATGGATTGGTTTATGATTGTAATAACCTGAAGTTATGGTATTTAGAGTTGTAATCTTATTGGAATAAAAATGTCCTATTATGTCATTTTATCCTGCTCAGAGCAATTTCAGGTGTTTAAACATTATTTGCTAAGGCAGTATAGCCATTGTCAGTGAGTGACTCATTGTCCTTTTCATTGGTCTTAAGAGCCAGTAATGATCTACATATACCTTGTATACATGTTTGCATCATGTATTTTTCCAAGTTGTAGGGTTATATATTATGGAAAATAAACATATTTTGCTTTAGAAGAATAGAAATAAAATATATTGATTATTTTTAAAATCTGATACAGTAAAATATAAATTTCTCATCAGAAGCACCAAAAAGCCATTTGTGGGAGGGAAGAGTTGTTAACTAGCCCATTAAATGTAAGACATAATTCCTAATTAAAGAGTTTTATTTATGTATATCTGAATTAGTTAAGAGTGTGGATATGTTGAAAAGATGCAGTAAGTAACCATAAATATTTCAACAGTTTGTTCCTCTAGCAAGGTCTTAGGCATGACATGGAATAAAACATGTTAAATACTGCACTTGCTGGTCTAGAATGTATTTGTACTCTTCTGATATTGCAGGTTTTTTTTTTCCCTTCAATGCCAGAGCAGTTTTATTAAAATGGGTTACTATAAATTACATTATGAAACTTATTTTTCCATAAACATAACTTTTTCACAATTACATTTTATCTTGCCACCTTTACTGTGACATTTACCTACTTCAAGCTCTCAGTTAATAAAAACTTTATTAATGTTTGGGTGAAATCAACTCAACATCCTCAGACCATGTATCACTTGTCAAGTAAACTTCCGGCAAGCTTAATGGGTCAGAAAGGGTAGCTTTTCCTACTTGGGAACTATTGTAACATTGGCTCCAAAATTTCAAAAATAACTTTGTACAACGGTGAATCTAATTTAGCTTAACAGAAGCAGTGATGAAAATGTCTGCCTTTGAGATAAGGGTTCAACTATAACGCAGATATAAAATTAATAAGTTATGCTAAAAAGGATTAAAAATAACAATAACAATGTAGTATATATATAATTAATATAGATATTATAATAAAAAATTTAAAATAATAAATTATTCATATCTGTAATGGCAAGGCTTCATCAGCTGTTTACTCTGTTCCCCCAGTACCTTCTCCTAACCATGCTGCTAGCAACACCCAAATACAGGGTCAGAGAATTTCAGTTATAGGACAGTAAAATCAGAATCTGTTTCTGAGGAGTGGTTGACCCTTACCACATCTGGAATCTTGTTACTGTGGTAAGGATTTCTTGAAACTCCCTAACAGTCTGAAATAGAAATTGTCTATTGATGTTAAGTTCATTAAAACATAACAGATGAAATAATAACAATATCTTAGAAAGTTGCACTGAGATATTAGAATAAGTTATATTTATAAATAAATCACTAAAAGTATATCATATCTAGAGGCAATAGTCTTTCCACTCTATGAAGAAATTCTAATGTACTGAGCCATACACTGAATAATGAATTATTTAACCTTACTCTGACTTGAAAGAATCCATCTACTCTGATGTTGTTTTCACATCCATCTTCTTCTATCATACCATCCTTCCAATATTTCTATAGTAAGAACTATTTTTTTCACCAGGAATAGTTTTTCACAGAAATATGATCTATTTTTTAATTTGAAGCCAGTACAATAATGCACAACAAGTAATCAATGCTCAGTTCTGCATTCTTTCTAGCAGTCATATGTCTCTACAGTCACTGAAATACTTGTCAACTGTGCTACTAAATTGGGTCACATAATGTTAAAAACATCAAATCTGGTCTTCGCCTCCTCTGAAAATAATTCTTAAGAAATTCATATAATGTTTCTCTATAATTATAGCCAAAAATACACAAAAAAATTCTGTCATCTTTTCCTCTGGGATGCCTTCAGGGCTTTTCAATGATGTTTGGATCTTGAAGCTGCTGTAATTTATACGAATAAGAAAAGAAGCAACAGATTTCCTATAAAATTAATATAAAATCTCTTTCCTCTTTTTCACTGTTTCAGAGCAACTTAGAATTTAAAAAGACTATTGCTAACATATTAAAGTAATCTGACTCACAGGAATGATCAATATATATATATATTTCACTATTTCTTCTGCAGATATAATTCAATTACTTCAACTACAGTTGTATTACTGTCTCACAAAATGTAATTTTTTGCTTATATTTTAATTTTTTTCCAATTAAACAAAACATCCCTCTTAATGTATACTTTATTACATATATATATATAAATATAATGCTTTTTTCTTTGAAAGATAGCAAGGCATTTATAAAACTTTTTTTTTCCCTAGGAAAGTATAGCAATACAGAAATTAAGGGACACATCTGACATTAGTATTTGTTCTATAAACAGATTTAGACATATTTTCACAGTTATTCAGGAAGTTAATTCACAAATGACTAATTCTCATTCAGATCAACAGTAGGCTTTAGTAGGCTTTGAGACTAGTCTATTTAATCTTTGTGCATCTCAATTATGCCCCTGTAAATGGAGGATATCTCCTTTAGTCACAGAAGTGCTGTGAGGATGAATGTTTAATAATTTATAAAGAGTCAGAGAGTACTCAGAGTTAAGTCATAAAAGCGACCAGACAGCTCCATTCTATATATATTACTGAAAATACTGCATGAGATCCAGATCTCCTAAGTTTTTTGCCCTGGCAGGAGAAAAATGAACTTCTCTCAAATGACCCTGAGAGACTCCTATCACTTTTATTTGACAGGACAGAGAATCACACAGAATCACAGAATCTAAGGGGATGGAAGGGACCTCAAAAGATCATCTAGTCCACCCCCCCTGCCAGAGCAGGGTCATCTAGAGTACATCACACAGGAACGCATCCAGGCGGGTTTTGAATATCTCCAGGGAAGGAGACTCCACAACCTCCCTGGGCAGCCTGTTCCAGTGCTCTGTCACTCGCACAGTGAAAAAGTTCTTCCTGATATTTACATGGAACCTCCTATGCTCCAGTTTAAAACCATTGCCCCTTGTCCTATCATTAGTCATTACTGACAAAAGCCTGGCTCCATCATCCTGACACTCACCCTTTACATATTTGTAAACATGGATGAGGTCACCCCTCAGCCTCCTTTTCTCCAAGCTAAAGAGACCCNGAGAACTCAAATGCATTACAGAAACTGCTTCAAACTGGTGACTAAGGGGAAATTAAGTATGTTTAGTGACACGGATCCCACATTTTATGTCTACCCAGCCTTTCTAATTATGTGTATATTTTGGAGACTTGAATCATACACCCAAATACTCCCTCCGTTAGCTAGTGCTGTAACGCTATATCCACATATAGTCATTGGATGTGAAGCAGGCTTTGTCTATAAACAGAAACTCTGCCAGGCACTATTCTCTGGCCCTGATAGCAAATTGTGCAGCAGGAATTTCATCCAGATATCTAATCTCTCTCTGCAAATACAGGATGGTTTAATTCATATTACTTGTCTGGGGTGGTTCCTGGTTTTTGATACCCTTTAGCTTTGGCTGGGTATTATCTGGATGAGTATTAGCAGGCACAGCCCAAAACCATGCAAGGCACTGTGCCAACAGTTAAATGGTATTCTGGACTGAAGAACAGTGCTCAAGGATGTGCCTTGTCCTGCGTAGTTCACCAGTGTAGTTGAACCCAGACTGCCCACAAAGCAACAGACTGAACAATTTCTGGCTTCGAACCAGGTATTGTTAAAACTGCATGGAATTATATTGATGTACAGATTACAATTAATCTCATAAAGCTTTATTTTCTAGGGTATTAATGTGTTCATGTTATGGTAGAGATTCAGTACATTTAAATGGTGACTTAAATTTTTTATTAAAGCTGCTAACACCACCCTTGATCTTATACAAGTCTCTGAATTGGGCTTTTTATTGAGTCTTAGAAGCGAAGCACACTTTCTCATCCAGTGGTGTGAAAGTAGGTTTTGATAAAGATAGTACAATCAAAAATTCAATGTTTAGTTACACAATCTATTAAAACAGTTAAAACTGTAAGCAGTAAAAATAAAAAATGCAATTTTAATTGTATTCAGATTAACAGTTAACAGAGTAATTCATCATAGAATTTCTCATTAGAAAATCATAAGGTAAATTGATATCTTTGCACTTTGATATGAGATGCAATTCTATACTAATTAAAGACTTCTTTCATGAGATCCAGGTATTCCACAATGCTTATGGTCAGATTAACATTTAAAACAGCTGGGTATCTGTAGCTCTGTATCTTCATATATTTATATCTGGATTATTTAATTATTAGCTTTATTGTTTATAAAGTTGATTCTTTTTCAGGTACACTGGTGAACCTAGTGTCAAGAGAGATCTATAAATACCACAGTGCATCACCAAAAATGCTAGAACTTCATAAAGAATGATTTGTAGCTTTTTTATTCAAATAATACAAGTGTAAATTGATCAAGAGTGTACTAATTGAGATGGCTGGATATAGGTACTAAGATTAGAGAAATTATTTAATTCTCATATGATTCAATGACTGAAATTGTCATAATTACTAAATGTTACTTCTAGAAAAGGACTACAATTACTGGAAAAAAATAAATTAAAAAAAAATCTGCTCAGCTGACAAATTCAGGCTTTGAATAAAAGATGTTTATCTTAGATATTTTTTATTAAAAATGAAACAAAATATTTCCACATTAGTATGATTAAACATAAGTGGAAAAATTATTGGATTGCAATTATATCTTCTATCTAGAAGAGGTTTTCTTTTTACATTTATGTGGGCATGAGAATGTACCATTTCTCAAATAATAAAATGCACTATTAAGTACATTTTTACAGCTTGATCCACCAGAGTGAAAAAGAGTGTTAGAAATGTTAATTATTTGCTTTATTGCTCTAAGAGTCCAGTATATATGTTTATTGACATATTTCATTGATATATTACCTTATTTCCTGAGATCTTGAACACCTGGAGCCTATACTTATACCTGAAAATTAGAACTCTTCCCACTATAAAGAAAGAACAGGTTTTTCTTTTAAAACCAGCCAGTATCTGATTAATATTATGTGGTTTCTTTTAAATCAGAAGCATAGGTATCATTAGGGCTTTTTAGGGAATGAGTCAGATCCTGATAATTGCAAAGTTAATTTGACTGTGAAATGAAGGCATCTGTGTATGCCAGTAAATGTCCTCCAGTAGCCTAGGGGCAATAACCTCAAATGGTACAAATCTGCATAAGTCTATTGAGTTGTGGATTTACATCATCAAAGATCCTAGTCCCATGTTAAACCCTGAAATTCTTCATAGTATCTTTAACATAGATTAGTGAATTATAGGAATAGAGTTTTCACAGAAATTTCCATCTCTGTTGCAACTTTAGTTTTCATTTTAAATGACCAAGTCTTCCTCAGACAGAAAGGAAAAGGCAAAGAGTTCAATAACACATCTTTGGTCAAACACAAACTCATATAAAACTGTTTCTGAAAGCCTTAGGGATTACAGAATTTTTATATCTAGAGTTATAAATCTCATCCATGAAGGGAGCCACTCCTAAGAAAAGGGTGCACATTCCTCACAGACACTAAGTTTATAGAATAGGCAGGAAACTCTTCGGACAGCCCAAAGATATATCTTGCACTGAGATCTGCACCAAAATATTCTGGTGTCAGCTATTCCTATTTTTTTTCCTATTTTATTCCTATTTATGCCAAATTTTGGATTTTTTTTTGTCCTTTACAAGTGGAGCTAATTGTAATACTTTTCTTTGAAAGCTAAGTGTATCAGTTTTATTACAGTTTTCTACTGGACATTTTCTTAGGTCTAGTATAACATTCTATAGATAAAAATAACTGGTAACTTAAAGACAAGGATGTTTTCCTGTAATTGAAGGAAGAAAAGTTTAAGATTTTCTTCTAATTCTTGCACTTTTTATATTAGCTTCTTCAGGATTTTCCATCAATTTGTTTTGCTTTGTTCTGAAATTCTTTCCATGGTAGAAAAAGTTCTTTTTCAGCTAATTGATAAGAGTATGAAGAAGTCACATAGTTACAGTGAACTGAAATAAGTAGGGGTGTTAAATATGATATGGTTTCTGGGATCACTATATCAAGTCAAATCTTATATAATTCCTTGTCTTTCATGACCAAAGTTTCTATTAACATTTATGGAGTTATGGATTTATTTAAATTTTCTACTTTACAAAACACAGCAGAAATAGTGCAAGGAATCCAGGCATAACTAAACTATTTAATATTAACTAAACTATTCTGACTAGATAACTGCTTTTTTCACCCTAGCTTAGAGCTTCAATGTGACAAATACACATCAAATGTGGACAGTTAAAACGCTAAGAGGATAGTGCACAAAAAAGACAGCCCAGTGGGGTAATACAGATACATTTTAAATCTTTTCTCAAGGAGCATTTCTTTCTCCTTACTAACTAAAGACAGAATATCAGATTAAGTTGTATTAGTCAGCAACAAGAATATAGTACTTCTCTCTGCTTGGTAATTTTGATATACATTAGTAGTCAATAACATGTGGTGTTTGAGTTTAGAAATGGTTTTATGTTTTGCTTTGTTTTAGTTATAACCTGGTCTGAACCACTTTTATCTGATAAAATCAGACAGCAGCTTATTAAACAGTTTAAAACCATGTGTTATTTTATGTCTGATAAACCTGTGATGAATTACAATTAATAAGGACTCTTGTATTAAGATCAAATTTAAGTCTTATTTATTAAGTTGTAGAAGAATTTAAGCATGTTGCTTATAATTTAAATTAAACAAATAAAAGGTACATCATTCTCGGTTTAATGCAATCTTAATTTGCAAACTCATAAATTTATATATACACTTCCATAGTCTTTTAAATTACTTGGTTTTGAAATAACCTACTTTTTTTCTGCCTCACATTGCTGTACTTTTAATAGCACTTTGCCCTGACTGACTGACAATTACTTGCATTGTGAGACAAGGAAAACTCATGGCATCTGAGCATACTGTCCTTGCACTGCTTCCTGCCTGTTGCACAGGTTCCATAATATAGATGCATCTCCCTGGTATCATTAGTAGCTGTCTTCATTGATACAGAAATTCTAGGGCATGTGGTAGGGTTAAATTACCCCCAGTTAATAACCACTTCTAGGCTGTTTCTTTTTGTACATACACACACTAACTGGTCCCTTAATGCATCATTTAAGCTCTCTGAACCAGTAATGCTCTGTTAATTTTCTTAATTCAGCCACTTCAAAAAAAATTATAAAAGTGGAAACAGTCTGAAGTCACCAGCAGTTAAGAGACGAGGTGATTTTGTGCAGTTTCCACAATCTATGTAAATGTTTTCTCCACAGGTTTAATAGAAACTCTTAGCTTATGCAACAGCGTAAAAAGGTTAACCACCATTATGCTCACTAAAACCACAAAGCTTTTTTAGCAATTTAGGATATTAGTTAGTTCATATTGTTTGAAGCCCACAGGAGATACAGATGGGTCAGTTCTCTATTGAGCTATCAAACAATTCCATTTCCCTCAAGTTAGACATTAACCTTTTTTCTTTTCAAACAAGCAATTTACTCACAGTCCCAGTAACTATATTATGTTTTTTCCTTACCTTTTTTGCTAGGCTTTAATCACTCTATTTTTACAATATTTTATAGGAGTCCATTTTATCATCAGTGTTATATTCTTTGCCTTTGATTTAACAATTGCATTATGAAGAAAAGAAAGAATCAATTTTACTGAGTAAATGACATATGTAACTTTTAACTAGAAAGATATACAACTCTGCTAACAGTATCTTAGGTCTAAGAAATGGTGAAGTAATCATAGTAAAACAATTTACAAATAATTTGAAGACAAATCACCAACTACTTTTATACTCAGCATATAAAAAACTATTTGCTTGCACATTTTTCAACAGCCTCTGAGCACAGTCTAGTTTTACAGATTCCAGACACCAAAACATGAGGCTTTGCACCGTATGTCTCTTTTTTCCTCCTGTTTATACATTTTCTGCTTTACAGTGCAACATTTGAACATGCATAGCATTTAAAAAAAAAGATTAATTAATCATTTCTTACAAGACAAAGATCCAGGTAGTACTGGCAGTGTATTGTGCATGTTCATACTTGTATTAGGTCAGTACTCATTAGGTAGTAATCAAAAAAAAAGCAAGCTAAATGCTTGGTATGTTAGAAAAGGAACGGAATAAAAAGCTAAAACCACCCTTGTGCCACTGTAATAAATACAGGGCATACTCACCTTTTAACAATGTCAGTACTTTGGAGCCCCATCTCAAAAACAGTAAGGTAGAACTGAAAGAGACACAGAACAAGTATCAAGGATTCCAAATGTAAAATGTCTGAAAAAACAGGACTTTTGAATCAGTACTTTCAATCTGGAAAAGAAAAAAATAAGCAGATGGCATGACACATGTCTACCGAATAGAGTAGCATGGAAAAGATGAGTCAAGGATTGTTGCTGTTTTTCTCTTCCATATAACAACTCAGGGCTTCAGTTGAAGATTAGAACCTAGACTTTATTTCTGATATTGTGTGACAGGAGAACATACACCTTTTTTGTCTTTAGTAAGAGGTGCCACTCAGAGGCCAGTAACACCTTTCATTCACTTTCTGGTATGTTGTGAAGTTACCACCACAAAACTCTGAAGTTGTCTGTAGTTCCAGGTGTACATATATAGAGAGAGACATTGGACTGCAAAAAAAAAAATAAAAAAAAATTTAAATCAGAATGCTTAATGGTATTTCAGCACAGATTATTTCTATTTGAAATTCCACATTTCTTTTTCTACCCCTTTGACCTGCTGAACTGTTGAAGTATGTTCCATAAATAATAAAGCAAAAGTATTCTTTCAGTCTTCTGTGTAAGACTCTTCTCCGCACACCTGTTTATTACTGCTCCATAACATTTAAGATTTGTACATCTCAAAACAAAAAAGCCACTAAACTTCATAATAAAGCTCTATTTGTAAAATAAAGGACATTCGGAAGCTGTAAATAAAGTGAAAAAGTGGGGAATAATTAAAACCAGAAAGATACTTGGACAATTTAACTTGAAAATAAGATATTTGGCAAGGAAATTGTAAAGGGGCTTGGGATTTTTATTTATTTTTATTTTTATTTTTAGTGCCTCAGGTCATCTTCTTAAAGTTACAACAATTTGCTCACCTTGGGTTTTATGGAACTGCTGTTGCAATGGTCACAGCCAATATAGCAGAATTATACAGGTAACATTTTATCTTAAGTGGCATTGTGGATCACTGAATGCACACTCATTCAAAACTTCAAGGAAGGATAGACATTAGAATCATAAGTCATACGTCAAGAGATGAGGTGTCATAATAGTTCTTTCCATTATAATCAGACAAATTTGTGAAGTAAAACTCCATTTATGAAATACAACTGGATATAATTTCTACTATTACCCTTTACCAAAAAGAAATTAAGAACTTAGAGAAACTTCAACTTAATAGTTTTTTAAACATTGACATATCTATGTTTCAGTCATCAAGATAGGAAAAGCCGGAGATAATGTCTTCATCTCAAGTTGTGACACTATTTTCAGTGTCACTTTATGAAGTCACTTTATGAAGTCTAGCAGATATATATGGATCTTTGAAGTACTGAGAACACAACTGTCAGCCTACTTCTGTGTTTGGGTTTCCTCCAAGATCATAGAAAATATACTCCAAACTATGGCAGTGTTAGGAAGTTTTGATTCTGGCAAGCTGTGTTTTCATTAAATCCCCAGTTCTGACTCTTATGTCAGTACTTAAAAAACAACTAATCAACCAATTTATCAAATCAATTCTAGCCAAAGTTGTAATAAAAACTCAGAAGTATAAAGAGAAAAAAAAAAGAGTGCTACATCTCTTCACTATATTGCAAATTCACTAAATTGAAAACCTGCTGCTATATGAGTTTATTTAATCACTACTGAAATCCTAGATGACAGGTCTAGATGTCATGCTACTGTAGCATTCTAGTTTGAAAGCTGATGACATGTGGCAAAAAAACAACACCCATCCATGGATGCTGCTAAGATCAATTTATGAAGTAGACTAAGCAAGGGACAGGCTGTGTCAGGAACAGCTTGGGACAGTCACACACACAGACACACACATGCACACTGTAGTGGGGCCTGAGAAAGATATTTTAATGAGTAGTTTGATTTCAGGCTGCATATAAGCAGAATGCAACCATAAGCCTTTGTTGTAGAGTCCTATATATTAGCATTTGAGTGACCTCTGTATAACCTGAGCACATACTGTGATGTCAGCATACACTGCCTTTGTCTACGTCCTGTAAGAGTTCATTCTTATGGAGATGAGTAAGAAAATAATGTCCAAAACAAACCTCCATGTACCACATGGAAAGTTTGATATAGTACAGGTATAAGATTGATAGCTTTGTTCACTTGGAAGTATACTATAAAGATGTGAGAAAAGTGAGGATGGCCAAATACACCACACATGGGAACTCTGCACAGTATGCCCTAATCCACAGGTAGGGTCTTGTCCAACACTGCAACAGCCAGGGTTCCCAGAATCAGGAAAGACACAAGATTGTTGTCATATTCTCTATAATTTCTATCTTTTACACAATAAAACAGATAACCTTCCTTGAGTATCAGTGCTTTTCTTACAGAGATGTCAAAAGAACTCATTGCAAAACACACATACATGCAGAGCAGGAGTTAGCTGAGACAGCTTTAGAACCGTTTAAGTGGGTTGGCACAGCTCAGCCTGAGGAAACACAAAGGTCATGTGAGGTGACATGGTTGGCAATCGTATAAACTATGGATTTGCTTCTTAAAAAAAACCCACAAAACAAACAACCAACCCCCCTGAAGTTCTTCTAACTTTTTAATTCAGCCCTAGTTCTACAGTTACTTCGTACATAAGGAAAAAATAAAACAAAACAAAAAGAAGGTGCACCTTCAGATATTGAAGCAATTTTCCTGCCCATTGCTGCTTAATGCTACTCCACCTTGTCTGTCCTTTACTCCTTCCCAACTCTCATCACAATAGCCCCAATTACTGTCTGATACTAGGCAGTGCAAGAAATGCTGTGGGAGTGCTGTCAGGGCAGAAAGTACGCTAGGGAGCCCCTCTGATGCCAAAGTCTAAGAGCTGAGATTCCTTCATCTCTCCTTACTGGGGCGAGAACTCATCAACCTCTACAACTACCTGAAAGGAGGTTGTAGTAAGGTGGGTGTCAGTCTCTTCTCACAAATAACAAGTGATAGGACAAGAGGAAATGGCCTCAAGTTATGCCAGAGGATGTTTGGTGTTGTATATTTGGAATAACTTCTTTACTGAAAGGGTTGTCAAACACTGGAACAGGCTGCCCAGGGAAGTGATTGAATCACCATCCCTAGATATATTTAAAAGTCGTATAGATATGGTACTTAGGGACATGGTTTAACACTGGGTTTAGTAGAGCTAGGTTAGTAGAATTAGGTTAATGGTTGGACCCGATGATCTTAAAAGTCTTTCCAACCTAAATGATTCTATGATTTCATGAATCAATATAGGTATCTTTGTTCATAGCCATTGATTTGCAGCAGAATTTCAGGTATTTATTTCCCTTGAGAATTTTCACATTGAATCAGAAGGTTATAGGCATAGATGTGACAACAGATAGGCTACATTTTTTATTTTTTTTTTGTGGTAGGTTTTTGGTTTTTGTTTTTTATTTTTGTTGAAAAACTAGTATAATGTCAGGACATTAAATCTTGGTCACCAAATTCTGGTTTTATCTGATATGCTCATGGTGCCACACTGAAAAAATAAAAAAAATAAAATCAATTTTATGACAACATATATCTTGTCACTTGCCTGGGATGTACAGAACAATAGAGAATTCCAGAGCTAAAGTTATCTTACTGGGGACTTTATTGTGCCTTTTCCTATTTGAAACATTTAGAAATTGGTGGATATATTTTTAGATGTTAAAGACCTAGGTTATTAGGTTTAAAAATGGCCAAAGAATATAATTTAAAGTCTATTCAGAAATACATTTGTAGCTAAAAAGAAGAGAGGCTGTTTGCTTTCCATGAGAGATTAATTAACTGAGAATCTATTTTTTTAACTAGATTAGCTTTTGCACTTGTCTTAGAGACCAGCAACTTATAAAAAGGTTAGACCATGAAATGTACAATTTCTTAGCATTACTTTGCATTTCTTTGTCATACATGTAAAAGGCGTGTAAAATATCTTAAAATGTAAAACATTTAAATAGACAAGTTAATGACCTAATCAAATTACATGAAAGTGAACACCACATAGAAAGATAGCATCTGTTTTAATGATGAAGTTGCTGCTATTGCTTCATAATGACAGCAATATAGTATTTTTCAGAGCTAATAGACGTATCCTTGACAAAAAGGAATCTGTATGTGACCAAAAACAGGACTAAGTAATGTTTGCTATCTATCCCAATAAGGTGAAGTTTAAGTTTTTAATATTGTACTGGGTTTGCGTGACAAGATTTTGGTAGTTGAGGGGCTACAGAAGTGACTTTTGTGAAAAAAACATCTGACACTTCCCCCATGTCCAATAGAGCCAATACCAGCTGGCTCCAATATGGACTCACTGCTGGCCAAGACTGAGTCCATGAGTGATGGTGGTAGCACCTCTGTGACAACGTATTTAAGAAAGGGAAAAAACTGCTGCACAATTGCAGCTGTGAGAGAGAAGTGAAAATAAGTGAGACTAACAACTCTGCACACACCAATGTCAATGAATAAGGAGAAGGAGGAGGTGCTCCAAGCACTGGAGCAGAGATTCTCATGGTGAAGACCATGGTGAGACAGGCTGTGCCCCTGCAGCCCATGGAGGTTAATGGTGGAGCATATATCCATCTACATCCCATGGAGGTCCCCACACTGAAGCAGGTATATGCCCAAAGGAGTCTGTGACACCATGAGTAAATCTTCCCCTTTCAGTTCTCAATTCCTTACAACAGGTCAAGTGAGGTTATCTTCCCTCTCTACACTGCCCTGGTGAGGTCACATCTGGAGTATTGTGTCCAGTTCAATTCTGGGCTTCCCACACTAGAGCAGGGGAAGACTGTGAGGATGAGGGAGTGGCAGAGACAACATGTGATGAACTGACTGCAACCCCCATTCCCTGTCCCCCTATGCAACTGGGGGGGAGGAGTTCAAGAATTTTCACCAGTATGTTAGGGATTGACCAGTACAGGTTAGGGGTCGACCTGCTGCAAAGCAACTCTAGGGAGAAGGACCTGGGAGTCCTAGTGGACAACAAGTTGACCATGAGCTGGCAATGTGCCCTTGTGGCCAAGAAGGCCAATAGCGTCCGGGGGTGCATTAAGAGGAGTGTGGCCAGCAACTGTTAGGATCCACTTTATTAAGAGATGTTCCTGCCTGAATTAAGGTACAAACGAGACCATATGCCAAAGTCGATAAATTTTATTTAACAGTAAATGAAAAAGAGAGAAACAGAGAAAGAGAGTAAGAGAAAGAAAGGTAGTAACAGACATAGTAACAGAGATAACAACAGAAGTCCGAATCACAAGTTTCTTACACCACCCTGTGGCTCAAACATCAGATACCTTTGATTGGATGAGTGCAGATAATCATAATTTTCATCTTCTTGAGTAGTGATCTGGACATAGTAGACAGAAGGAGACAGAGAAGATAGAAGCTTAGAGATGCATCACTTTGTGGCTCAAACACTGTCCTCCAGGGACTTTTCCTCAGTTCGTGGCTTGTCCATGGGGGTGATACGAATGTAGAGGACAGTAGGAGAAAAGACAGAAGAAGCAGAAGAAACTACATGAGTAATCATGCAGCATTACAATAGCTATCTCAATCATCAAAAATACAAATCCAATTCTCACTAGCCACTGTCCCCACCCCATGAGTCCCAAGCATCATAGTATGCACATCTGCCAGCTATTGGGGCTAATTCCTAGAAATAAATCTTGGGGTTGGAATGACTGAAAAAGTTCTGAGGTTTGATCCATGATCTCTTTCATTTTGGCTTTGACTTCTTCAGTTGATGATGTTGCATTGTGAATAGTAATAAAACATTTAGTTTCAGTAAGATTTAGCATTCCACATACTCCTTGTTTCTCTAATGATAACATATTTAATGCCAACCATTTTGTAAAGCCATTTTTGACACTTGTTGAACTTGCAAGTTAATCTCTCTTAATGCATACCTGGTGCAATTACCAAGGACATGCTCCTGCCACGTAATATTTTCCAAGACCCACTGGTGTTGCCTGATAACGAGAGAAGGTGCAAAAAAAATGCTTTAAGCCCAAAAGTGTCAGAAAATCCCCAAGTTGATCTAAGTAGTGCAGGACAGCTGCTTGTCTTGCAAGTCCAGGTGTCATTATAGCCTATCAAATACATTTGAGGGGATAATGTGATCAGAATTTTCTTTAATGGGTAGTGGGTGTGAGGTATTCCACAATACTGCACGTGTTAGATATGGGCCCAATATGTCTTGAAATTAGCCATATAATTACACAGTGGGTCTTGGTTTTTAAATCCCATAGAGGGGTATCCCCAACAGATACACGTCAAGGATTAAGATGTGTATTTTCTCAATCACACAAGTCTCAAGGGGATCCCCAGGTCCCGTAGTACAATTGATTACCTTGCACACTGGAACAAGTGTGAACGAGCTTGTTGAGGTGTGTTCCCATACTTCAAAGGCTTTAAAATAGGGTTCTCTCTTGACCACATCCACATATAGTTGGAAGAATTTATAGATAATGTTCCTGCTCCACTGGGTAATTCTATACACCATGAAAAATTAACCTTTAGCACATATAGTGCTTTGTAATAATCTGGTTGCCTTAATAGGTGAGAAATGGGAGCAAAGGGAAAGACAAGGACCCCTATTGGTTAGACATTTCAGTGTTTGCCTTGGGTGTAGAAATCGCCCAATTTTCAACTAATGCCTTCAAATTTGCATTAGACTGGTTCTCCATAAGGCCTCGAGGAATGTCCTTCTGTATGCCTTTAATCCAGAGGACATATCTCTCCCCTTTTGCTAGTGTTTGTTCCCTTAGATGTTGTGCTCCCCTGGAGAGGGATTTTCTCACCTCCTTCCCCTGGTGAGCAGTGGCAGTACCTTGACAGCCAGCCAAGTGGATGGCAGTCTTGGACTCAGGTTTAGAGGCTGTTGAGTTAGGGGTCCAAAACGCCTGCTGTAATTAATCAGTTCCTAGGCAGCCTCCCTCCATGTCCACATTTTTCCCCTCATTCTGCCTGGTAATATCTGATAGAGGGTGTGGTGTTCATTTGTTATCAGTTGGAGTAAGAGTGGATTTGATCTTGCAAGAGAATTCCCAGATTTTTTAACGATTCTGGGAGACCACGTATTAGTGAGATTAAGCAGTCTGGTTCCACAGGCATAGTCACTGGGGAGCCTTGATCTGGTTCCAATATGCGCTGGTGCATTAATAGGAGACAGGCAGCCTTTCGAACACTTTCTGTCAATTGATCCATAGAAGTCACTATGGCAATTGGATCGCCTCCTTCCAGGGGACTTAGCCTCCCAGCCCAATAGTCAGCTCGCTGGGTGAGGGACCAGGGAGCTCTTTTATTTCCCCTGGTTAAGAAGACCCTTGATCCCCAACAGCCCTCTGCTTCTGTTTCTGTTAGCAAAACTTGGTCTTCTCCTGTAGGGGAGACTCTCCAAATATGTTTTGTTTCAGACTCTTTCTGAGTGCAGCTGTATTTCTTTTGTAATTTAGCCAATTCAGTAGGAGCATGAGGTATTTCTTTGGTAATTATACAAGGGAAAACATCATCCATTCCCTCATATTGATATTCTGTTTTAATTAATGGTTGAATTTTTTATATCCAATTGGTCTAAATGTTTTTCAGCCTCTTTTAAATCTTGTTGAGGATATAAAGATTCATTAAGGACTTCTCTAGAATCCATTGTTTCCAAATGCTCAATGAGAGCTGTTCTGAGCCTTTCAGAGTAATGCCATTCCTCTTCTAGTTGTTCTCATAACACTTTTACTAAATCTTGCATAGAATGTATGATCTCTGCATTTTTGCTGTTCCATTGTGATTTTTCTCTTATAGCAGCAGTCAAGGCTGCTTCCAGTATAGTACAACGACAGATTTATCTCTTCCTAGTCACTACCTTCTTTCAGCTCTCAGATTAGTTATGCGGTCTGCTACTGCCTGCTCATTATCCCAATTCTCTCATGCCCTGTCCTCCCCTGAGGGAGCAGGGGGACTATCAAATTTTTCAAGAAAGGGCAGCAAAATATTTTGTTTACCCTGGCTCTCTCAAACTGACGTTTGAAACATTAACCCTTTCAGTTCTCAGTTCCTTACAACAGGTCAAGAGAGGTTATCTTCCCACTCTACTCTGCCCTGGTGAGGTCACATCTGGAGTACTGTGTTCAGTTCTGGGCTCCCCAGTTCAAGAAAGAAAAAGAACTACTGGAGAGAGACTAGCAGAAGGCTACAAGGATGATTAGGGGACTGAAGCACCTCTCTTATAGGTAAAAGCTGAAAGACCTGGGTCTGTTTAGCCTGGAGAAGAAAAGACTGAGAGGGAATCTTATCAATGTTTTTAAATATCGAAAGGGCAGGTGTCAAGAGGACGGGGCCAGACCCTTCTCAGTGATGACCAGTGACAGGACAAGGGGTGATTTTACCTTGAAAGTGACAGAGCACTGGGAAAGGCTGCCAGGAGAGCTTGTAGAGTCACCTTTTTTGGAAACATTCAAAACCCACCTGAATGTGATCCTGTGACACCTGCTCTAGGTGAACCTGCTTTTGCAGGAGGGTTGCACTAGATGATCTCCAGAGGTCCTTTCTAACCCCTACCATTCTGTGATTCTATGAATTCAGGAGTAAAATTGAGCATGGCATTAAGGAGGGGGGTGGTGGTGGTGGTGGTGGTGATGGTGGTGTGGGTGGGTGGTGGTGTGTGGAAAGTGTTTTAAGATTTGGTTATATTTCTCATTACCCTACTCTGATTTGACTGGCAATAAATTACTTCATCTGAATCAAGTCTGGTTTGCCAGTGATGGTAACAGGTGAGTGATCCCCATGTCCTTATCTCAACCCACAAGCCTTTCACGATATTTTCCACCCCCTGTCCAGTTGAGGAGGGGAGTGAGAGAGCGGCTTGATGGACACCTGGCATCTATTATACTAGCTTCTAAATTTTATATTTTCTATCATCAGAAAAAGAACTTTGGAAATAAATACTCAGACTTTCTAGCCATTTAGAATTATAGCAAGTGCATTAAATATTTTCTTCCCTCACTAGAAAGATTCAAGGTGTTTTCACAACTAAATGTTAAAAATGTATGTGTAGTGTTTCACTGAAAATTGTTACTAATGATGGCACAGTGTGGATGCTTTTTTTTTTCCATTAAATAAAAGTCACAGTAAAAGAGCACTAAATCAGGTATGTTTCATTTGTAAAACATTTGGCATTTGCTTATGTCAAAGGCAGACTATTTGTTCTTTATAATATAATCCACACAAAATTCTGTGCTAAAGTTAGAAGTATTATTTCAGGTCCATTAATGTTGTTATATTTTTCAAGGTCTCTCAGGGCAGCTAAAATAATAGCAAAAATTGAAGACTTATGCTACTAATTAGGTCTGTTTCATAACCTCAGAGCTGTGTTCTTGCATCATTTTGACAAAAAGTAATTATTTTCTTTATTTTACCTCAAGGCTAAGCTTCTAACATAGGAAAAAGAGAGGGAGGGGGAAAGAGAATATATGTTGAATTAAATGTGCTGAATAGGCAAAAATAAAATATTACTACTGAGCATGTAAATTCTGAGATTAGTTGTATACTCACCAAAATTGTAAAAGTAGAATTGTTTGCTGTTTTTTATGAACAGTATTTTTAAAGACACTGAAAATTGGCACATCTAAATAAATGTTCATTTTTATTTTAATCAGAGTGAATTATTC
Source organism: Aegotheles bennettii (assembly GCA_013398125.1). Classification (NCBI taxonomy): domain Eukaryota; kingdom Metazoa; phylum Chordata; class Aves; order Caprimulgiformes; family Aegothelidae; genus Aegotheles; species Aegotheles bennettii. The sequence continues at coordinate 56,610 of VZRW01003877.1, read as the reverse complement.
ATGTCAGCAATAATGACTGCAGTTTTAGAACAAAGTAGGCTGGAGTTCTGTTTAATATATGCACTTTTGTCATAACAGGTGTTGCAGTCAGCCATAAAGTTTCCTGTGCTGAATTTTTATTAATGTGATTTTGACAGGTTTTTTATTTTTATACTCTAATTACAAGAAGTTGGGTTTTTTTCTCTTTTGTCTTTCTTCCATCCCTCATTCCCAGTTTTCACAGTGTTTAGGTGGGGAGGCCACGAAGAAAAAATAAACTAATCAGTGATCTATATTGTAAAATGTATTTCCTAAGCAGAATAAGTACAGTATCTGATTATTTATGTTTATTTTAAGATTTCTGTTCTTCAGTGCACAAAAAAAAGCTTCCCTGGTCCAGTTTAGAGCAGCACCACATATCAGAGCAGCAGGACTATAGCTCCAGGGTTAACATGACAAACCATGGTGGGTGGCTGGGCTGAGCAGCTGCCCCTTGGGCTCAGCCTTGCCTATGGTGCCAGACATAGCTGCATGTGTTCCCCTGTGCTCCTGCCTTTCAACTGTTTGTTTTTGGTGGTTTTTTTTTAATATCAATTTACTGGCTTAAGCCATCACTGGAATCACTAAATAGTGACCATCATCAGATTTCTATAACCCTCTGGTCTCCTGCCTCAAATGTGTTAAAAAAGTCTACAGTTTTTTTATTGTTCTGTTTTCCAGCTCATACCAGGTTAATCTAGTCAGAGTTGGGTAGATCTAGTTAAAGTCTCATTTTTTTGAGTGGTGCTTTTGGGTAGGCTTCATCTCATAAAACTAGCACTGAAAGCTGTTGTATTCTTTACAGTTTGTGGAGACTGCAGAGCATATTAGATGGGAAGCATGATATGAAACTACTGTCAATCCTTTATCTGCACAACAAGGTCATGTTTTTGTTCAGAGTGACACAGTACCCCAAAGAAGCTGTGAGTTCAACTGTTTTAATTAAACCAATACTAAAACCTTTTGTTTGTTGAATTCCAAGCTGGGCCTGTATACTGAGTTTTAAATCAATTTTAAATCATCTAGTGTCATCCTGGATAAATAGGGTCTCAGTCTAGCTGTGCTGCTTCCACAGCATTCACAGAGCTCAGATTACATTTGGAAACATGATTCATGAGGATATTTAGCACGTTTATTAATAAAAGGATTTAGTCATCTTGTAAGGGAAATAAGTCCCTCAGCAATTTGGATAGACTACTGGTTATTGAGAAACACACCAATTCCTTTATTTAAAATACAATTTCATCATTGCATAATATTTAGTGGGATATTCCAAAATAAGACCAGGAAGAAATCAGAAGGCAAATTAATGTGCTCTCTTTAACTTCTGTCCAATTAACACATTATTTTTGTTCATGGCTTACTGTCATCAGGTGCCCCAGCTCTTATGTGCATAGCCTCACTACACTGTTTATTGAATAAATAAAAAACCTGGTCAATCAGCTCAGTATCTTTCTATATCTGATCTTTACCTTGAATAACCAAACCTGTAATTGACATTCTCAGACTAGACAAGAAAATTTAATCAAAATTCTTACAGTGAAACAGACATGCATCTATTCAACAATCCTTTTCACATTTCTGTTTTTATCTCTATTTGTGTCTTCTCCTAAGAAAGCTGCAAAATTTTTCAAATCATGATGTCAGAAAAATGAACACCATGAAGGAAATTCAAGGAGAACACAGTTACTTAAGGAGCATAACTCAATTCATAACTGAACATGAAAGAATACAAAAAAGTACAGTTCTCTGAAGTTTAATTAAGGAGTCATTTTGGCATAAGCAAGGTAGATCAGTTACTAAGATTGAATAATAAAGAGACACACTTTATGTTGATGTTTGATAACCTGGAAATCTATGAAAGCAATAAATGTATTCCTCTCATTCTTTTTTTCTAGAAGTGCATCACACTTAAGTGAAACTTCCAAACTGAAGGGGACATATATATAAGTAAAAATTGACTTAAGCTCTATTTCCTGAAAGGCCAGCATTAAAGAATTAGGTTTACACATGTTGGATTAAAGACAAATCTCTTTACATTGCAATCAAGTGAAAGAATAAAATTCTCCCAGAGTTTGAGAGTCAGAAAATTGATACAGGACTCATTGCTATTAATAAGAAACTCTTTTGTACTAACAGTGTTTCAGACAACTTCAGTACATTAATAACAAGTAACATGGTAAAAATATTAATAAAAGTACTATGTTACCAAAAAATGTGTTATAACAAAGAAAAATAGCATTAAATATAAATATTTTTCTGACTGTTATGTAATTTGATATTTGGAAGCAATATTTATTTTTTTTTCATTTCAAAACTTGATTCTTATGAAGAGTATAGATTCGATGCATATCCTGTCATACCAGTAATTCTGAAGGGACATCAAAGAGGGGAATATTAAATCTGATACTTTAATGTTATGGTTGTAATTCCATAATTAACCCTTTGACAGAAAATAGGTGAATTAAAACAATGAAGATGTAGAAATAAAACAAAATAGATTTTTTAACCCTGAAATATGGATAGAGTATTGTCAGTTTTTTAAGCGCAGTTTTTAATTGACATCTGAACTCTAGTTCCTCCTTAAAGAGATTTTAGGAAAAGGTAAGAGTAAAAGAGAGCAAACTTCTCTGAAGTTGGATGCCAATTAAGCATAGTAATTAATTATTTTGACTAACAAGCTTCAAAATCATCTGAGAAGTGTCTCTAATTAGATCTTTAGTATTCCAAGAACATACTATAAATAAATGTATTAAAACAGAAGAGCATACTAAAATATATTACACTTGAGAAAGACTGAATGTCAATATGAATGAAGATCAGGCGACATCCGCATAAAGGTCAGATATTTTTGAAATATTTAGAGAGGTAGCTACAGGGTAGGCTAGAGGTAAAATCTTTAAATTGGATGAACAACAGAAAATATCGAGTTTGAATCTTCCAGACCATAAGATTTTCTACTATTTGACATTTTAAACTTTAGTATGTTTACATACATTTTATTTTCATACATTTTATTACATAAACAATGGTTATAGTTTTCCCCTAAATAAGTAAGTAATAAGTAGACAAACAAACAGACAAGTAACTCTTCCCTACCATCAGCTCTTTATGTGGACAACCCTTCAGTGGCTGTCTCAAGTTTTGCAATTTGGCAATCTTGGAGAAAGTAAGCACAGCTATTTTCAGGGCAGTCTTCAAATTTCCTTGACCTTAAGGGATGTGACATTAGATCAAGTTAAACTAAGGAAACAACACTGACTCTGCTGAGAACTGATTTCTCACTTGTGATGGATGAAGGCATCTGTATACTAATTCTCTAGATTTATAGCTGTTAGAAACACTAACCATGATATCTTTTAGAAATAAATTATCAGTGGACTTGGAAGAGTAAAGAGAGATGGATAAAAATTGAAACTTTCCTAAACATCACAAATGTTTCTTCCCAACCTGTGCAAAATTGAATCAGCACAAGCTTCTCTATTTCTCTAGGATTTTTTTGATTTTTAACCAGGTTGTATTACCTATTGCTGACTTACAAACATATGTGCAACTGAATACATGGCTGTTATTTAGCAGTTAACATGGATCTACATATATCAGTGCCTTCTTTTTGAACACATCAAAGTTGAAATTGAAATATAGGCTTATCCTTTTGGTCTGCACTTTCTTACTTAGAGGTTTTACCATTTGCTGTGTTCCAAAGATGAAAACTACTTCAAACTATACAATATTGATACTAATACACCAAATTTTGGTTTATGCAAGCTGTTTTCCAAGTCATACTAGATACAAAGGGCTTACAGATCAAGTTCACCTGGAAGTTTACAAGTTATTAAAGTTTGAATCTTAGGTGTTCAATGTGTTTATCTCTCTGTCCCTGCATTTACCTGAAAAATCAATAATAAAAAGAATTTGCATCATCAGTTCTGAGAGTTGACGATGTAAATGTTATTAGTCAGAAACTTCCAGAAAAATCCTTAGAATTTACTTCTTTCTGTATTATTTGAGACTGGGTTCGTTATCCTTCATATTAGTTCTCCCAGAATTCTCTCGAAGTAAGGGCAGATGATATAGAGACAAACATTTGTCTCAGAAAGATTCTTGGAAATATCTGAAGACATATTAATTTTGGATTAATCTGTTTTAACAAAAGTTACAGGAGCAGATATTTAGTATTTTGTTGTATTAGCATTAGTTGCATCTAGGTACCTCAGAAGATAGGGCGTATATCATCAAAGAATTCTGGCTACAAAACTCATGTTTTATGTTTTAAAAATATTTGTATTACATTTGCAGCTTATGTTAAATGCAATTAACAAAAGGAGGGAAGGGGCCATTACAGTGGGGTCTGATACAGGCCACCCAACCAGGAAGTCCAAGCAGATGAGGGCTTTTATAAACAGATAGGAAGTAACCTCCTGTTCACAAGCCCTGGTCCTCGTGGGGGATTTCAACCACCCTGATATCTCTTAGAGAGAAAACATAGCAGGGAATAAGTAATCCAGGAGGTTCCCTGAAAAATGTTGATGGTAACTTCCTTTTCCACATGACAGAAGACCCAAGGAGGAGAGGTGTTGTACTGGACCTTGTTCTCACAAAGAAGAAGGGGCTCGTGGGAAATTTGAAGCTCAAGGACAGCATTGGCTGCAGTGACTATGAGATGGTGGAGTTCAAGAACATTAGGGCAGCAAAGAGAGCTCACAGCAAGCTCGCTACCTTGGACTTCAGGAGAGCAGACTGGCTTCTTCAGGGACCTGTTTAGTAGAGTCCTATGGAATAAAAGCCCTGGAGGGAAAGGGGGCCCAAGAGAGCTGGTTAGTATTCAAGGATCACCTCCTCCAAGCTCAGGAGCACCGCATCCCAATGAAGAGGAAGTCAGGCAAAAATGCCAAGAGGCCTGCATGGATAAACAAGGAGCTCCTGAAAACCTCAGACAAAAAAAGGAGGCCTACAGAGGGTGGAAACACTGACAGGTAGCCTGGGAGGAATACAGAGAAATTGTCCGAGCCACCATCAGGTTAGAAAAGCTAAAGCCCTAACAGAATTAAATCTGGCCAGGGACATCAAGGGCAATAAGAAGGGCTTCTATAGTTATGTCAGTGATAAAAGGAAAACTAGGGAATATGTGGGTCCTCTCCGGAAGGAAATGGGAGATCTGGTCACCCAGGATATGGAGAAGGCTGAGATTCTCAATGACTTTTTTGTTGCAGTCTTTTCCAGCAAATGCTCAAGGCACACGGCTCAAGTCACAGAAGGCAAAAGTGGGAGTAGATCAGGTTTGAGATCATTTAAGGACCCTGAAGGTGCACAAGTCCATGGGACTTGGGGTTATATATCTATGGGTTCTAAGGGAACTGGTGGATGAAGTTGTTAAGCCACGATCATATTTCCCTTATATCCTGCAGCCCACAAGGACAACTGTATCCTAGGATGCATCACAAGAACTGTGACCAGCAGATCGAGGGAAATGATTCTGACTCTCTACTCTGGTAAGACCCCTCCTGGAGTACTGTGTCCAGCTCTGGCTGGAGGCAAAGGCATGAATTTGATGGATGGACTACTCAGAGAATAAATTGGAGATCAATGATGAGTGGCATTCCTCAGGGTTCGGTATTGTGACTGGTTCTCTTTAACATATTTGTCAGTGACATGGATGGTGAGATCTAGCAAGTTTGCTGACAACACCAAACTGTGTGGTATGGTCAACACGGTGGAGGGAGGGGATCTCATCCAGAGGGACACTGACAGATTCGAGACCCTTTGTGAACCACATGAAATTCCACAAAGCCAAGTGCAAGGTCCTGCACATGGGTTGGGGCAATCCCATGTACAAATACAAACTGGGAGGAGAATGGATTGAGAGCAGCCCTGAGGATAAGGACTTGGGTGTGTTGGTTAAAGATAAGATCAACGTGAGCCAGTAACATGTACTTTCAGCCCAGAAAGGAAACTGTAACCTGGGCTGCATCAAAACAAGCGTGACCAGCAGGTAGAGGGAGGAGATTCTCCCCCTCTAATCTGCTCTCATGAGACACCACCTGGAGTACTGTGTCCACTTCTGGAGTCCCTAACATAAGAAGGACATGAAACTGAGTAAATCCAGAGGAGGCCCATGAAGATGATCAGAGGGCTGGAGCACCTCTTCTATGAAGACAGGCTGAGACAATTAAGGTTGTTCAGTCTAGAGAAGAGAAGGTTCTGGGGAGACCTTAGAGCAGCTTTCCAGTACCTGAAGGGGTCCTACAGGAAAGCTGGAGAGGGAATTTTTTACAAGGGCATGTAGTGATAGAACCAGGGGAATGGTTTCAAGCTAAAGGAAGGTAGAATTAGAGTGGATATTAGGATGAAATTCTTTCTTGTTACGGCTCCTGCTTCTTTGAAGTTTATTTTAGTGCACTATTCTGTTGCCATTTCCAAATTTTCACTCTGGAAACTTTTATTTATAAATAACTGAGCATGTTGAAGTGTCTTACAATATATGTTGAAGCAACTGAAACATTATCTCTTTTGAGATCTCTTTAATGAATACGAAGAGAAGGCCAAGCAGGGCAGAAATCAGATATGATCCTCAAAAAACACTGTTCACAGAAATCTGCTTTCTGAACAAAAGTGCCTATTCCAGGTTATTCAGTTCTGGAACAGGAAAGAACACTGTCCAAGAATCACTACCCACTCAAAAATGTCAGAAAGATCTAGGTGATATTTAAACCACAAACTTATTTTAATGATACCAAGCACTGTTACAATACTGAAAGTTTACCATTGTATTAATATTTCATATTATTACTTATTGTTATTCTTATTTTTCCATTATTATCTTTTAAAAAGTATTTTTAAAAAAATCTAGATAAGGAAGCCTAAAAACACTGAAGACATGATTTATCCAACACCAGCTGCCCAAACAGTCCAAGTCTAAACTAGTCCTACATGTTCTTCCTGCATGCAATAGCAAATGAATTTCTCTATATCTCATAGCTTTTGGTGCTTAATATAAAATGGGATGAAGTGTCCAAAGGAGAGAGGCAACTCCAGCAGTCATAAGGAACACCTAGAAGATTATATTAGACCAGCTGTCTAACTTTGAATAGCTGTGGTTTGGTCAGAGGAATCCCAGACTTATGTTACAGATTTACTGATAAGACTATTAACTCCTGAGTGCTTCAGAACAAAGAATAGTATCATCATTCTTCTATACTTCTAATTTAATAGTGTTAATGGGAATTTTGAGTGTGCACAAAAAACAGTCTTAGAGCAGATTTGATATTTTGGAATTTGTGAAGATACATTTTTTTTTGTGAATGAGCTGTATGAAACAGGATATTACAATACTTTTAAAATTAAGCAGGACTACAATTACATTAAATCTTTTTAGATTTGCAGTTTAGACAATGACAACTTGACAACCTCTTGTTTATTTTTTAATTTTATATCTTCTAAGGCCAGACTGCTCATGACACTAAGTACTCAAGGAAGTACACAAAATTTCTAAAGGAAAATGGTATTTTTTTGAAAAAAACTCCCATCTCTCCATTCTACAGATTAATCAAATTAGCTTTTAATGTAAATTCTTAAATATTAATAAAAATATAATATGTTCATTTCTTGGGACATTTTATAAAAAATTATATTGTACAAAATTAATGTAGTTTTGTAGGTATTTATATGTGCCACTTAATATTTAAAGACAGAATTATATAAAGAACTAGACTAGTTGTTTCCCACTAACACTTTAGAATCCTTGGAGGATATCAACCAATGGATTGAAAATATTTTAAATTTATTTGTTTTTTCAACCATTTTCCACATTTTTAAAAAATGCTATTAAAATTAATAACTCTTCAGAATAATTTTATAAGTAGAAACTAGATATTTCAAAACAAGGGACAGAAAATAGATTATTAGCTTTCTACATTTTCAAATGCCATAGAGAGCAAAAAGGGTTTAGTAAGTGAAATACAGATTTTAATTAAAGAGCAAGCTCTAATACTTGGCTTTATACCTAAGGTGTGTCTCTGTATGTGTCTACTGATGTATCTCAGCTTTCCTCTATAATACAAAATTTTGATTTGTAAATCAGTAGAATTTAAAATGTAAGCATTTTCAGTAACCTCTTGCATTCTAAAAGATTAGCCACTACTGATCTGTGACTTTCTGTTGAGTCTTAATATTGTTTCAGAAATTCTATTCAGGGATATAGTCTGACAAACATTCCAAACATGTCACTCAGTCTATCGCACTAAATGTTGTCAGGTTGACATGAACATCATCCAGGAGAGGAAGGATTGAAGAGGAAAGAAAAGATGAAGAAAGACAATAAAGCTATAGAGGTTGCAAAGTTTTCAAGAACATCTTGTAGCAGTGTTTAGTTTGTGATTCAACCTTCTATTTAGTCCTTTCCATTTTTATATTTTTTGCTATAAAATATCTTTCTTCATAAGCAAAAGCAAAGATAGGTAAGAAAAGAGGTCTTACTTATGTTGTCCCTAAACTCAGTGCCATTCATCTAGCAAATTAATTTCTCTTACTACCTTTGTCTTTTCTCAGACTATCTTCAGCATAGGAGTCCTACAGACTATGGAACTGAGCTGTGTCTAGCTTTCTAGCTTTTCTCTCCACAACCCATAGAAGGGTTGATTGCATCCTTGCAGTTTGTGTTTCAATCCCCCTTTCCCTTTCCTTAAAAACCTTTCCCTTTCTTTTTCCCTTTCTTTTTCTCTTTCCCTTTCCTCCCCTCGCATCCCCTCCCCGCTTTCATTTTTTTTTTAAGTAAATCACTCCCTGAGAGTGTCCAAAAAAAAGTAGCAGCTTGACCTTTCCATGTATTATTTCTGACCTTGCTCATGGTTCTTGTAATATGATCATGTGCCCTTCCTTGTTTCAAGATCACTGGTGATAAGAATCACTTAAGATGTTATTCAGACTTCAAGGTTTTCTTATAGATTTTGCAGTCATGAACTATTTGGTGGCGCATATAAATGGTACTGATGTTCCTGCAGAGAGGTGACTGTTGCTTTGGCTTTCATCCTCCCAGCAATATTTGAGCCTTTGGAGAAAAGTGTGTTATTTCTAACTCTTCCATGCTGTGCAGAGCTGTGAATATTTTTGCTCTGCATATCTCATCTCATTTTAAATGCATTCCCCAGCCGTGCAAGAGGAGATAATTGTAAGATGTGATTGTAAAACCACCATTTAGAGTTTATAAAACTATTTGCTTTCAGAAATACAGCCTTTCTTAGTTTTGCTTTCTTAAAATTAAGACAAATAAAAAAAAAGACAGCTTACTCATAAAACACTTAAGAAAATACAGAAAGAGATAAAGGATTGTGAATGCCATATTCAGTTTAAACAGAGAGTTATAGTATTCTATTATTAGAGGTCTAGTGGTTGAATAAATACTGATCTTCTACCAGTGACTACTTCCTAAGTTTCTTTGAATATTATTGTACAAATTCTTAACAGCTAAGAAATGTCAGAGCTCTCCTCAAGCCAAAAGTTCTACATCCACTAAAGATATCTCATTAACTGCTATGTACATAACCCACTGATGTTCAACTGTGCCTTGTAAGATTTTTCACTTATTTAATGGATTTTGAGGGTTCGCATTTGTTATATATCTCTTACAGAGGTCCCTAGATATGACGACCATTTCTTCAAAATGAGATTCTACCACCTGTTATCACGTACAAAATATGAGGGAATCTGTAGATTATTACAAAATAATTGGGAATCTGTAGATGAGAGTTATCCATGCCTTATGCAAAGTTAATTTTGTAGGATTAAAAAAATAAAAAAAAGAAAAAAATTACTTAACCTGTTGCCAGGAGGACTGAGGGAGGAAAAACAAAACAAGACAAAACAAAAGCTAAAAACCTAGCTATCTTACAGCCCTAAAGCCCTGAAAGCCCCACAAACATCCTCACTTCTAATCTGTTACTGCCATGTAAGAAAGGGATCAGACACTACTAGAAATTGCCATTGTCCTCCTCCTTTTGAGCAACTTCAGGATGCATCTGCAGGCATGAATTTGCATTGCTGGAAGTTTATATGTACCAGATCTGAAACTGCTAACCTTTCCTCTGTTAAAGTTAACTGGCAGCAGTACAAATAGATTTCTATAACTCTGCAGAATGTTTTGAAGTAGGCCAATCCTAGACTTCTTCAGAAGCAAACTTCAGTAAGTAGTCCCAGTATATATTTAGTTCTGGATAAAAACAAGTTTTTGAGATTAGCCTTCTGTGATCCAAAAAAAAAAAAAGATGGTTAAGATCTGATAAGCAGAAAATAAGTGAAAAGTTAGGTGATTTGGTTATGGTGACATAAAAATTAAATAATTTCCTAGAAATTTCACAGAATCACAGAGTGTTAGGGGTTGAAAGGGATCTCAAAAGATCATCTAGTCCAGCTCCCCTGCCAGAGCAGGACAACCTAGAGCAGGTCACACAGGAATGCATCCAGGCAGGTTTTGAATATACTTCGAAAGCGGAAATATCAAGACAGTGAAATGAGACAGAAAATTCTGAGGAGAAACATATTCTGTAACCCCAAAAAATTCAGAGCAGAAGCATATGCTGTAACCCTAAAATGTTCTGTGGGCACAGGCAACTAATTTAATTGTAGCTTCCAGCACAAATACTCTGCCAATCTCTGTGAGATCTTAGAAATAGTATTTGAAGACTTCGTTTTCATCACAATTTTTGTTTTCTGTATCTCCCAAGTTGTGTATGGTTTTAGTGACTAAAATAAACTAGAAAGTTATTTGTATATTCTTCTTCAATATCAGGTAGGCTACAGATTTTAATGAGTGTAATATTTATTTTTCTTTTCAAGTGTAGATGCCAAAGCAAGTTATATGTGACTTGACAACTACCATCGGCATGGCTGTTATTCAGGGCATTACAAAGCCTTTCTAACAAATAACATTCTTTTCAGGTAGGTTAACTGAAAATTATCAAGCTGTTTGGTCTTTAATGAATTAAATGTTTATTAAGTGAGAATAAATTAAATTATTTACATCAATTTAAATACCTATGTTTCACTAACTGACATATCTGAATTACTAATGATTCACAAAAAAGAAAATTTGCTATTAGGGATAAGAGGATCACTTTTCAATAATCTTTTAAATTATTCAGAGAAATATTACTCTGAACATATTAAAGTGTATCTCATCTATTTTCATTTTTTTTTTCAAATGAGTGGAAAATCTAAGCAACAAACAGAAAAGCATTATTTGATACATATGATATATGTATGTTTTATATATATATGTTATATATATCTGTCTTCATAAACTTATGACTTTACACAAGACTAGCTTTGCTTTTCGGTAAAATTCATCCTCAGCATCTGATGGAAATAAAGACACATTTTTCCACATTTAGGAATCACCTCATTATAATGAAAAGTAAGTGAAGAGACCTTAGTATCATAAAAATTTCTATCATTACACTAAAATAGGACCTATTTTCTCCCATTAAAACTGGTTTCAAGCCAGATGAAAGAGTAGGGTTGCTATAAAATGCAACAAAACTTTAAGATACCTATCAGGTGAAAAATATTAGTAGGGGAAAGTTATGAATAAATATGGTCTTATTTTTACAGAACAAGGCAAAAATGATATTTTAATTCTGTAAAATAACATAAGCTATGTATAAAAATATTCAGATGTAATCATGCTTCCCTGTAAATTGGGAGCTTAGATTGAGTCTGAATCTGATTTTAAAATAAAAAGCTAAATTCTACTTACAATTAACTATAAATGTAGCATTTCTGTAAATTGGTGTTAAAAGGCTATTTTTTCTCCCACACTGCCTCAAATCTCTGAAATATTAATTTCAGTTTTTTGATAATGTCATGATATATATAGTAAGGTAAGTAAAAGCAGAATATATCCTCTATGTATTTCAAATATGAATGAATAGAAAGAAAATTCTTAGAGATATATCCGGATAGCTGAGAAGAAAATATATGGGGTTTTATTCTGCCATGACCAGAGGCTTGATATGACTAGAGCAAATTGAACATACTTAGGTTTGTATCTATATGCATCTGAAAAAAAATCAATTCTGTTTTTCTTATTTTCTTATTTGCTAAATTACTAAAAAAAGCCTTCTGCAGTCAAAGTAGCAGCTGCTACATATCAGCAGTTACAGATTTTATTAAAGATTATATTAACAAAGGTGCCCTTGGTTTGCAGGTCAGATCGAGAAAGCAAAGAATTGAGTAGTTTACATAAATAATTATGAGCAAAACAAACAGAACACAAATAACCTGGATACTAAACTTAAGTCACTATCTAAAGATGCAAATGTTCCTTTTAAGCCTATATTCCTGTGAAAGTAGACTTTTATGATGAGTCTATACAATATCTTCCTGTCTGCCTCCATTTTAATATCATGTTAACCTGGTGGTTCATTCAACAAAATATAAGAGAAGGGTAGTAGTGTTATTAAAGACAATCAATTTCATGCATGTTTCCTAGGAACAGGCCATTTGGAAAAGGAGAGATGGAGCATCAAACATTCAGAAGATTCTTTTAATACATATATACAAGATAAATACTTACACATATATATATTATTGTTACTGTGTTTGTATAGCTGAAGGTGACAGAGGTTTGCTCCATACAACTGTGATGTAGCTGGGCATAAGAGTTGTGCCTGTGTGCATTTCCAGTTCACTTAGTTATCCTAGGCAAGTTCCAGGAACACCCCAGTTAGTCTCTACATAGGTAACACAATGGACTGATTTGCAGGGAGTTTACTGAACTTCTAGGCAAAGTCAAAACAAGGGGATTGACAATAATCCAGGCCAGATGACAGCACAGCTAACTGGTTGCACAGAGACTCCTGTGTAGGGCCACAGGTAGATTCAGAAATTCCCCCTGGCACCTCCTGCTCTGCTTAGGCCAGTTGTTAAGACACTTTGTGACTTTAGATGTGCTGATTAATATCCTGGCTGAGAAATGCAGATAGTTCCTCCCATAGAGAAAAGAATTGCCCAAACTGTGCATAGGTAACACAATTTTAATCAGTATGTAGAAACTGTCCCTGCAGGAATGGTCCCATCAGATAGTCTTTTGTACACAGTTAAGATACTTAGTTGTTTTCTAACATTGTTTAATTTAATCAACAGAAAGGGATCATGCATGTGGAATGGTCACACAGAACCATGGACCAGCAGGATTATAATAGCTGAACTGTGTCTCAAGGAATCTCCAGCCCTGTTGAAGATGCTGCTGCAAGGATCATTGCAACAGACACTCCCGTCACCATTTAGACAGGCCATCCTGTTTGAGGGATCTGATCCCTATGTGAGTGTTACTCTCTGCAAAAATTCAAGTAAATTTTTTTATTATTAACATTGTATCTATGAGTGTCTGTGCAGTACGATTAAAACTTTTCAGTAAAAAATGTATCTCTTTACTGTATCAAATAATGATTTAAAATATTAAACAAAAATATAGTTCTACAGAACAATAATATGCAGGCCTAAAATTACTTAAAATCTCTTCTTTCCACATCCCATGCATAATTAATTTATTTTTATACACTCTGGTGTTTTAAACTTGCCTAAAGACAAAACTCCTACCTGGCCACTCTCTCGCTTCTTGTTCTCACAGAGGACAGACCAAAAAAAAGATTTGTGGGTTGAGATAAAGACAGGGAGATCACTTATCAGTTACCATCACTGACAAAACAGACTTGAGCTGGGAAAAAGTAGCTTTAATAAAAATAGATATGTATAGTGAGAAAAAAAAGACAAAAAATTAAAGTTTTCCCTCCCCTCTTCTTTCCAGCTCAACTCCTTAATTACCAGTTCCTCTACCTGTGGATAGCTGTTCCAGAACCTGGGACACCTCCTACCCCTCCTTCTTCTTCCATTTTGTTGCTTGTAGGGCTGTTTCTCACATTTTTTTTTTCCTCAGTCATCACTGCTGTGCAGCATTTTACCCTTTCTTGTATGTATTTTCCCTAGGCACCACCACCTTGGTTGTGGGGCCTAGCCATGCCTTGCGGGGGGGTTTGTTGGAGCTGGCCGAAGCTGGCTGGAACTGGCTGTGTTCAGCATGGGGCAGCCCTGGCTTCTCTTCACAGAGATCCTCCTGCAGCCCCTGCTGGCATCACCTGGGCACCTACACTCAATACATAAACAAAGGCTGAAAAATACAGCATGTTATATCACAAGATATATTACAATTTTGAGATAGTGGATAAATGTTTGTAAATATGTCATCTAATTTCTCCTCTCTTTCCTCTCCTCCTCCAGGTCACCCTGCCTTTAGATGTCATTTCAGTCAGAAGATAAAGTGGGACAAAAGCAGAAGATGCCTGATGGTTCCCACCGGGCTTTGGTTCCACACCCCACCACTTCAACCCTCAGACTGTTGAAATGTCACCTGATATCTCTTCCATTCCTCCTTTTCCCCACTAGGAAAGAAAGATGTTGTTTCTTTTAAAGAAATATCGAGAATATGTATCATGAATTGCCTAAACAGATTTTTTGCTTTGGTTGTCCACTTGAAGTTAGATCAGAGAATAGGCTGAAACTCATTTTAGCTGGAAAGGATGATGAAATAACACTGTGCACAGATTTGGATTCCTCTGGGGCTCTGTGTAAGGTGTCTATGGACCAGCTGTTCTGCATAAGTGGAAATTAAAAATAATAGAGACTTAACATACTTTTGCTAACATTTAATTTGCAGTATATTATAAGGATCACCTTCTTTAGTTGGAAGCTTAACAAAAGAGTTCATAATAATTTGCTGCTGCCAAATAATATGCAGATTGCTGTTCAAGTAAGTGCAACTTTGAGAAATTAATAGATGGCTTTAGAGCATTATTTTGATTCTTCATGTATTTGTATTCAGAAATTCTTGGTTACTGATGATCACAAATATTTAGTGCAGTTCTATCGAATTACATACAGATGAACAAATTAGTTACAAACCAAATGATATTCCACACAGCTCAAACTATTTAAAAGTATATAAATGGTTTGATTAATCTCCAAAGACAAAACAGTGGAAAATACGGTTTAATTCTTCCACAAATAGTAGAGTCCTATGAAGTTAGTGACTAACAAGATTATATTTTGTAATGTATGATATTTTAATCCTATATTTTCAGTTTTCATCTGTGGTTATGTCCTATTCTCTTTGAATGAAATTGTTAATTCCTAGAAGAAATACTCTGTAAGTCCATACTCATGGTAATGTCATGCCTTACCTGCAGGATATGCTATAACAGGAAACATCTTTTCCAGTGCTGATTGGTTTCCTTAAGAATCTCTTTGGTTTGTGACAAAATTTGTCCTCTTGTCCTTGAATTCTTAGCAGATATATTTTATCTAAGTTTCAAAATATCATCTTCTCTCTGGCTCCCAGAAGAATCATCTTTTTCAGGTAAATCTTTTTCAAGAATCATCTTTTTCAAGGAAATAAATACTTGTGGTGTGCATTTCTTTCACAAAAGTACAGTTTCTTCCTGTAGTATGGAAAGATAGAAGTAATGATTAATGAAAATATCTCAGTTGTTCAGAAATATTTTGAGGTATCCACTGTCAGTTTGTTGAAATGGAAATATTTGTTAAATGGACTGGAAAACAAATATATTTTCTTACCATTTTGGAGATTGAATCTATTAAAATTTTGATTAATATAAAGACTTTGGATCAGATTCTGATATCAGTCCTATTAATAACTACAAGTGTAACTAAAATTAAGATCTTTTTTTTCCTGTTTTCTTAAAGTTGTCCTCTTTGACTGAAGTTGTTAGATAAACTCATTTTCCACTAGGAAGTTAAATAACTAATAACACTTGAATATCTGAGGCAGTTCTGTTTGTTGACAAGGAATTGATACTCTGCTACAGTACTCTCACCTCTCTCTTGTTGGCAGTTTGTCCTTCCCCCCATGCCTTCAATTCATGCATCCTATCAGATAGTCGATATAAAACTGTGATTGATTCAGAGGAATGCATTCACTTATAGGATGTGGTGGATTGTCCCTGGTGAGTAGACAAACACCCAGTCTTTTGCTCACTTCCCTCTCCCTGCTGATGAGAAGAAATATAAAAGGTGAAACTCATGGATCAAAGTACTGACGATTTCATAATAAAAACAAAAACTCTGTTCACAAGCAAAACAAAAAGGGAAATTCATGCACTACTGCTCATGAACAGGCAGATGTCCAGCCACTGGAAAGTGAGGCCTCCAAATGCATAGCAGTATCTTGGTAAGATAAACACCATAACCATTAGTGTCCCTGCTTCATCCTCCTGTCCCTGAGTTTTTTATTGCTGAGTGCAACATCATATGATATTGAATATCCCTTTTGTCAGTTTGGGTCAGCTGTATTGATTGTGTTCATTTCCAACCTTTTAGTGATCTCCACCTTACTTACTTTGGGATCTGGTGGGTGGGAGGGAAAAGAAGGTCTTGATACTGCGTAAGCACTGTTCAGCAGAAACCAAAATAGCCCTTTTTAAAAATGGGTAAAATATTCCCCTTTTTCCGGTCACATTGCGTGATGCGATCTTCTAAGAAAAAGGAGAATATACTACACAAGTATGATTGTCCAATTATAGCTTAATATTACATTGTTAACTGAATTCCTCACTTTCTTCTTAGTTGTATGGTTTGTACAACTGTATAATTTGTTTCTATCTTTGTATTACAGCTGAAATGAAGAGATAGAACACTTGAATTTCTGTAGTGTTGGTCCATTTATCTTCCATGCCACTTAATTTTTAGCTTGCTTGTAGCAGGGCAGTTCTGAATTTTTCCAATGAGCTCTTGCTGGGATCTGAGAGGATAACCCACATCAAGAGGATCTCCCAAAGGGACTGTATTTCATTTGACTTCTACACTACACAGGGCTTTGACATTTAGCCTATTCTCGAACAATGCATACATTTTCCACCCTCAATTATGCACAGTGTATGTTAACTTCTAGTCTCATTTCAGTTTCATTCCATAAAAATAGCATTTCCAGCATTTCCCTTGAGCAAGTTTGCCCTAAACGAACAATATAATCTGTGACTAATATTGATGCACTTTAGGATTTGTTCCTTTAGGCTTTTTTTTAAATAAAATAGTTAAAATAAAAAATGCTACTTCATTTTTTGTTGAAAAGAACAGTGTCAGAATAGTATTTATTTTTCTCACAGTCTAGACATAGATCTCCCACAAGATATTTAATATATAAATAAAGCCCCAGCATTTTATCCTGCCTTCTGATAGATTAAAATAGTGACTGCAGTCACTGAAGGCCTTAAGCAAGAAAGTTTTCAAAATATGCAAAAAAAATCAGGATTTCTTCAGCAGATGTAGTCATAAAAAAGGATGGAAATTACAGAGTTGTGGAATCATAGAATAATTCAGGTTGGAAGAGACCTCCTGTCTCTGGTCCAGCTTCTGGGCAAACTCTTCCACAGCTGGGGTGTTGTCTTGGTGAATAAGTTATTCCTTATATTTAATTTTAACCTTTTTAATTTTGGCATGTGGCCATTGTTCTTCATCCTCCCACCATGTACCTCTCTGGAGGGCCTGGCTCTGCCTCTTCAGTAACCTCCCCATAGGCATGGGCAGGCTGCTGTTAGGTGTCCCTGAAGCCATCTCTGCTCAGGCTGAACAAACCCTGTTGTGTCCACTTCTTACAGGAGAGTTGACACCATCCTGCTGGCATTCTTTGAACTTACTCCAGTTTATCCAACTCCCCAGTCTTCCACTAATGGAAGTCTAAAACTGGATGTGATATTCCAGATGTGGTCTAACAAGTGGAACCATATAGTTGGATTAAAGAATACAACTTTCCTAAGAGTTAATTTGTTGTATTAAAATAAAGTATACTTTTCCTTCTTGCAGATATTGTTGAGACTTCATTCAGTAAGAAATGTAGAGTTAAACATTTATTTTATTTTTTTAAAAAATAATTTTGTCATAGTTTTAAATCCAGGTCCTTCCAATTTCAGGGAAAAAAAATCAAAAATTTCTATTAGCTATAGATAAAAAAATCAAACTCTTCATTGCCAAATCAGACATGGCTAAAAAAGCCCGCACTGATAACAGTGAAGATGAGAGCACATAGGAAAACAGAAATCTTTCTGAAGTATTTCATAGGCATATGTACTGATCATTCAAAAATTTCAGCGTGCATTTGACGGAAGAAATCAATTTGATCTGTGTCATGGATATTTGTTCAAAATTCTCATATAGCAACTTCAGTGAGTTGGTACAAAATCTTGAACAAATATTTTTATCTTTATGACCTGAAAATGAAAATTTAAGTGAATTTGAATTATTTTGAGCTAGAATAATGCAGTGTTTAGGAATTAGATATTATGTATGGGATTTAAATCTGATTTAAAACAAAATTCCAGATGTAAAATTGTCTTCTAAGAAATTCAAGAAAATAATGGTTTTATCTCCTTTCAGTATTCATAATGCCACTATACACAATACACTAACTCCAGGTTTACTAGTTTGGAATCCTAAGCAGCAAGTACTGTGAATGCAGCTAGACTTTACTGCGGTAATATCTCTCTGTTGATTTGGCAGTTGACTGCAGATCAGGGCTCTTTATTCTGTGCACATTGATTTGTTTAGAAATAGGACATCTAAAAATTGGACAATAAAACTATAGAGCTGGATTAAATATTTAGTACTGGAGGATTATTACTATTATTTTATGAATTGTAGAATCTAATCAGTTAGCACAGCCATCTAGGATGCATGGAAAAAACACAATCGGTGCTGCTGCCTCAGTCAAAAAGAATATTCTGTTTATAAGGCAAAGTTTTTATCAAATGGAAGGTAAACTGTAAAAATTTAGAAAAGCATAAAACCAGTGAATCAATAATGTAGACATAGTGCAATATCCACTTTAACATTTTTTTTAGGGCAGTGCCTTGCCTCAGTTTCTACAGATCTCAGTGTTGCCATCCTTGAAATAGTATATTTGAACCATGTTAACCTTATTATACCTTTCCTCTCCCTTTATGTTGCCAGTTTATATTCCAAAGTCAAGAAATTCCCAAAATAACAAATGGATGCCCAGGTCCTTTCTCCGTTTCTCACTACCACCAACCTCAATTTACTATTGAGAATCTTTGTACAAGACTGTTTGTGTAGAGGAAACATGGTTAGCATGGATGCTCTTCCTGGATTAATAAGCCTGCTCTTTCTTTTCATGACTATTGGTATCTCTGGTCTTTCCAGTAACATGACTTTTTGTGTTTCAATGTGCCATGTAAAACCTTTGCTACAGTTCATTCAGTTTCTGTGATATTCTGTACCTTTAGTGGAAAACTTCCACAAATTCCATCAAATAGTTCAGTTCTGAAATTTCATTTTGATCATTTCATGTCATACACATGACAAAACACATTTGCAAATTATGAGCATACATTTTTATCCAATGTTATTTGCATGTTATTATATATATAAACCTGATACACAGGCTTGAGGTCAGTTTTCTGAACAAAGCCACTCAGGGCACATTAATTACATTTTTGTTGGTTCATATTGTTAGAATCCACTTATGAACAGATGCCCCTTGCCCGAATTAAGGTACAAATGAGACCATATGCAAAAGTCAATAGTAATGATTTTATTTAACACTAAATGTGTGAGTGAGAGAGAAAGATATGGAAACGGAAAGAGAAAGAGTGTGTGTGTGAGAGAGATTAAACAAAAGATATCACCAACAAGTGGATCCCTGCAGTGTCCTTCTTCACCCTGGTCTGCTCTGTGGTGGGGGTCCCCAAAGTGTTCTTCTAGAGGTACCAATTTTTTACAAGTCCCAGGTATCCACTTGGGCTGGCATGTGGGCTTCCTTTCCCAAAATTGCCAGGTGGGAATTTTGTCTGGGTAGGTTACCCAGATCTGCTTTAACAGATCTGGCTTCCTGTTGCTGCCATCTGCACAAGTTCCACAGTCTGCACAGCAGAATTTTTTGTCCAGTGTGCTAACTCCAAACCTTCCCTTCCATTTAGGTCTGGAATTGAGCCTTCTTGTTTGCCAGCTGTGCTTATCTTAAGTACCTGTTGTAGTGGCTTATCTTGTGGGGACTTCCTTCTCTGACAGTGTTTGAGACAGTTCATTGTGCTCTTTAAGTCTTTACACATATTTACACAAATATATTATTATCTCAAACTCCGTATAAATGCTAAACAGAATTATAACAAAAAAGGCCCTAACTTCAGCAGTTTCTTGTGATACCAGTGCCTGCTCATTAAGTTTCTTCTACCAGTTTGTTAGGATGGGAACAGAGACCTTCTTACATGAGGCCCAAAACCAGGTTTGCAAGACCTTGCAAGGTCATTATACAACACAAAGGAATTCAGAGTGGTTTTGTGTTTCAGGTAGTAATATATTGGTCTGCTTGGTTTCCTGTTTACAGTCACCATTAAAAACCTGTGTAATTTTCTTAGACATCTAGAACAAGAAATCATTGAAATATTTAAAATGATCGGTATTCAGTAAGACTTTCATTTTGCAATATCCCTGATTTCATTTTACCTTAGCTGTTGAGAGTTTTTCTAAAGAAAGTTTCTCATTTGACAGTTTTTTAGATGGTAATAGACAGTCTTAAAGATGGTAATAACTTACCTTTTTGTGAAAATGAGAAAATGTTATAGTAGAAAATCTTACAATATAGGTCTGGAAAGGTTATCTAGTTCATGGCCTGAAGCAGAATCAGTTCTATCCAATGGTTAACTGAGAAGGTCAAAAGCTGTTTTATTAGTGTCCTTCTTGAAGTCAGATCTTCCTTCACTCAAGATGGAACAAGACAAATTACACAAAAGGCTGGAGAAAAGAATGGCATGCACAACAGGCAGTTTGAGCTGCTCCTTTAAGACCATCCAAACGGATCAGGCTATTTAAGACACTGCTCTTAGCTGCTCTTTCCCTGCGGCTCATAACAACACTGTGATAAAGATAGTCTTGGTTCACTAAACTGGCTTTCTTTATCAAAGGCAAAAAAAAAAAAAACAGAGACAGGGAAGAAGAAAACAATAAGGTAGGGAAAGAAAGCACGGAAAAAATGTTTGTAATGTTATTCAGCCAATTTTCATGCTCTAGATTATGTCCAAGATCTTGCCAAAGCCAGTGAAGGCAGCAATACGGTATCAATAGTGTAACTTTGCTTTTATTCAGGATGTCTGATGCTAAAGATCAAACAACTGAGAAGACTGAGTGAGTGGAGACTGAAAGGACTGAGATTTGCTGCCAGATTTCCCCATGAAGACACTTTTGAGACTTCATAAAAGAACAATAGATGAAAAAGCTCAGCTGCTCAGTATTTTGTTGAAAGTACATTCTTGGGAAATTTTTAACGTATCACTTTATGCGCATTGTGTTTTGCTCCTCTATTTCTCCAATATATGATACACAGTTTCAGCTTAGACCTTTTTTAAATCAGATTTTTTAATATTCTCATTGACACGAATTCAGTCTTCTTCAATTATTACAATTTTTTCAATAAGCAAAGTTAGGTTTTTGTTACTGTGACTTTTGTAATTCTCATCTTTAAATTACTTTTAACAACATTCACACAGAAATATTCAGATCCATTGTAAAAGTAGATATATTTTATTTTTGTTGTGTTATACTAAGTAAACTTAAACAGGATAGAGAGACAGTTTGAGATGTAAACCAGAAAGTATCGGTGACTAACATAAGAGAAATAGAGAAATGTTGTATGTATTCAGTAAATTGTGTGAAGCAGTGTCACAATCTTAAAGCTTCATTTAAGGTGGTCTTTTTGAAAATGAGCTCTTAACTGCTAAGTATTTAGGTACCTGAGGAACCACACTATCTTTATGTATTTTCATGAGTATATACACAAGCACTAACAAAATATTTTGAAATATAAATATCATTGACAAATCTTAAGACAAATCATAGTACTCTTCATTACCTGGTTTCTTTAAATGTGTCATAATTATTATTATTCATAAAACCTTGCTACAATCTTGAAGTTAGGAAAAAGCAATACATGTGGTATCTCACAAATATGTCCAGTGTCATTAAGTATATTATTGAGCAGCTTCTACAGATGTTCAGGCCTCTTATCTTGTTATGGTTTGAGGGGGCATGGATGAAATTTTATGGTATTAGTGCGAGGACCCAGAGAGGGGGTGGAGTTTAGGACTTTGAGTGAGGGGGGCCAGGGCAGGCAAAACAGGGGCATCCGTATTCCCTCCCAGTTCCTGCCACACTCTATAAAAAGCCAGGAGAACAGGAAGCCCTCCCTTTCTTTCCTGCTCTCCCCCTTCCTTGCCTCCTTGCCATGTGGAGATGTCCCAGAGAGAAAAAGAATCCTGCTCTTTGTCGTCAGCTCCCCATGTGCTCTGCAGAATCTGAATCCATTGGGCACTGGGAAGAGCTTTGAACCCCTTTCCCTGCATTGGATTTGTCATGACTTTTCGGAACTTATATTGGTGATCAGAGGTATTGGGTTTTGTATATAGATGTATGTTTTGTTCCTTCTCCCACCTGTTACTCTCACTTCCCCATTCTATTAAACCTGTTCTAGATTTAACTTCCAACCTTTAAGTCTCTCTTCCTTATTCCCCTTGTATCTTCCCCTGGGAGCATGGCGGGAAGTAACAAAGAGCAAATTCTGTTCTCTGGGTTGTGACTCACCCTGATCATTTAAACCGAGACACATCTAATCTTACAAAAAGATAATAAAACATCACACAGGCCACACAGACCACAAGTCATCAAGCTTTCCTATGATATCTTAAACTCACCATTGACTGGGCTGGGACAGCCTAGCCAATCAGGAGAGAACTAATGGTGGTATTTAGTGGCTGCTGCTATGAAAATATTTGAAGTCTAAAGTTTAAGCAGTATCATCCAGATAGATCATACACAACTAATTAGTGGTCTTGAAAAATCTGTTTACTATTTTCAGATACAACAAAACTTTTTATTACTAGAATTACTGATTTTGCAATACCTACCTAATGGCGATTCAGATGTTAATATTAAATCCCAGGTCCAGAAACATTTGATGAAAATGAGGATTAAAGAGACAAAACCATAGGCTGTTAGGGTTGTTGTGAGGTACAGTATTAAAAACATTACTATAATCCAGAAAAATTACCTCCATCATCTTCCTTTCATCCACTGGGTTCATGACCTTCTTATAGAAGGACATTGAATGAGTTAAACAGGATTTTCCCTTTGTTCCCTTTATAAGTACAAAGCAAACAGAGTAAAGGTAAATATGTAGCAGTCACATATAAAACAAAAATGTTGAAAATCTGAAGAATCCAGTATCTCTTTAACTATAATATATATCTATTATTTTGATAGTAGTAACAGCATATTATTTCTACCCTTCTACATGTGCTCCTAAAACAGAAAGAATATAAGCAAAGAGTGGACTTCTGGCCCACTGGTGTTACCAGAAGATAGAAAGCTATTGTATGAGTATTCAGAAAAGATAAAGGAGGCTGACCTACTAACTAAAAGTTGACTAGTTTGACTTAAATCCTTAGGGAGACAAAGGAGAATTCATAGAGGATTAAATTACTAAACAGTTGAAAGAACAGTGTCATTTGAATATTTTTTTTTACTGATCTTGTGAAACACAACAGATTTTGGTATATGACAAGATGAAAAATTGGTATCTGAAAAGATAAAATACACTGTCTTTTGGAATACATTCAGGATTATATTAACATTTAATTTTGTTTAAAAATTAATGTAAACATCAATGAATAACATGCTCATACAGTTTTCAAAACTGTTAGTGAACAGTTCACACAATACCATTGTAGGTAATCCAATACTAACATCCTTGCAACATTGTTTTATGCAAACATGATGAGAAAACAGTCCAGTTGCAAGGCATTAGAACACATGCAAAAGTATAGTCAAGGCACAATGCTACTTCAGACTAGCTGTCTAAATGAATAAGTATGATGCTAACAAAACCAGAAATGTAAGCACTAATAAGGAAAGGATAAACTATTACCATATCATCAGGGATAAAATTCCGGTGTATACCATTATTTTTGAATGAACAAATACAAAATTAATGTTTGTTATTTTATAATTTATAATGTTCTTCTGAAGAACTGAAAATCCATTCAGAAAAATAATTAATACAAATATTTAAGTATTTTCTACCTATTACTCTATCAGACTAATAATAAATTAACAAAATAAATCTTATGCTTGGAGCCGCATCTATTGTGGAAGTAAACATGATGTCTCAGCCTTTTCATATGTGCTTGGAAATAACAATTTTCTGGCAACAGAAGAAAGAAAATATTTGTACCAGTTATGTGTTATAGTCAAAAGACATTCATAGCAACATAAGAGAATGGGTGTCAGCCATTCTTTAAGGTAAAGCAGTTTATCAAGTAACCTCTGCAATATTGATATGCTCATCCTTTATATGAGATCATACAGCCTAATATTTTTTGACAATTATAGGCACTTGAAGGATTTTATCCCTGATTTGTAGGTGTGCAAGAGCTCTCTGTATGAAACGCCAGCTGTCTGGCTATGTAAATAACTGTATGCTTTCCTGCTTTTATCTAATCTAGAGTCTTAACTCATTTAAGATGTTGCAGGCTAAGGTGCTTTCCTCTAAAGTGTAGCGTTCAGGTGATCAGCTGTACCAGGCAGATGAGATGTTCTGAGATGTTCTGTCAGTGCAGAGCAGAAAGAAGGGAACCATCTCAAAAAGGTGTGCTACATAAAGTCTTTTAAGCCTGTTTTCAAAGAACAAGCTTGCACTTCTTCAGTGCTGGTTGTCACATACTAGCTGGAAACAGGGAGAAATGTGGAGCTTGTACTCCTTTACTAATCAGAATATTCACAAAATATGGAGTCTGTGCATTAGTATGTGCAGTAGTCAACAGTTTAGTCACAATAGTGGAGAAGAGTCAGCATCCATCTTTCTGTTAGTTGAGGATAGGATGTGTGTTTATTTTGGAATACAGACTTGATTTAAGTTCATATTTTTTAAGCATGCATTCAGACCATGTCAGGAAAATTTCAGGTACACACAGAGCACTTCTATCATTCTAAACAACTGAAAGAGCTGAGGCCAAGGATGTTACTGCCCAGCCTTGGGTTTTTTATCCCAAGGCAGGTTCTTAAGTCTGTTGGAGACAAGCTGAACTACAATGATGCCCAAAGCACAAAATGAGCAGAAAATCTGTAGATCATGAGATATGACACACGTTCCTTTTCACAGTCAAACGTGTCTTGCCCCACCATAGAAAAAAGATTTGCAAGTTACAATAAAAAAAATAAATCCCAACAACTGTTAATTTTCTTGCCCAAATATAAGCTCTTCCTCTCACCTGAGACATAATTATCCGAACTACAGGGCCAGCCTGACCAGTAAGTACACACTGGTTAAAGAATGCAGAACAAATGAAGAATGAAGATGAATAATGACAAGGAATCAGAGAAAAAAAAAAAGAAACAAAAAGGGAAGAGATAATTATAAAGAGAATAATATTTTTCCCAACTATAATTTCATTCCAATTTGTCATTCAGAATTTCATGGTGGCATAAGGTAGCAGCTCAGCCCTTAATACTTCAGAACAGAAAGAACTACAAAAGAGCTAATGGACAAACTCTTCAGCTGGATCGAATCATAGATCAAACAAAAGGCAAATTAACTATTTTTTATTACACCTCATAGAGGATGGGAGTAAATGCAGTTTTCAACATCGCATGTATTGAAGAAAGGGAGAACAAAATTACAATGAGATGAACATGTTTCTATTAATTATTCCCTATTTTCATTCTGGAGATTTTTTTTCAAAATGTCCTTTGGGCAGAATTTCTCCTTTATAAGTAATGAATTCTACAAAGCAAGTGAAGTATTTTAGGACACTATATCTTGTATTGATTTTCACTGTATTATGTAGTGCAATGTAAGTTGTACCTTTAGTATTTAAACTGGTTAACGTAATTGAAAAGATTCATAGTCTTGATAGAATTTAAAATGACATACTGAGAAAAGCCTTTAAAATTTATTTACAGTTTTTGGAAGGTTTCTTAGGTCCATTTAGACTATTATATAATCTATACCTCTTGGTATAGAAATTGAAAATACTGTTCTTGTTTGGATTAAAACATTTTCCATGCAGAAAATAATTTGCTAACTTAAACAAAGAGTGGTGGGGGAAAAAAGACATGGAATGCTAAATATTTAAAAAAATAAGCCAAAAATTATGATTAAAAAAGAAGCTCATTTATTTCAAAGAGGGAAAAAATCAGAGGCTATGTAATTTTCTAATTTCCCAGCAAATCATCATTCACACTTATGATAACATTGAGAAAGAACTGCAGATGGATGTTAGTCACACAGTGGATGAAAATCTACAGTGCAGCTTGGTCAGTTATAAGTGTCTTTTTCTAACTGAAAATTTATGTGCATAAAGATAGATCACAAACGAACACATTGATACTTCCAGACGGAGCAATAAATATGCGACCATGGTTATTGTCAGGCTAGGGCAGAGATCATCTTTATTATTTACTTTATGAAATAGGATTTTAAGAAACTTCCTTTTTCAAACATTGTAATGATGAATATGTGTGATGTGAAAGGGGGTCCAAAACTTTCAAAGGTTGTGAATATATACATGAGCAGATCTAGGTTTGTTGGAGGGGAAAATTTGTCAAATTACATTACATTAGTTTTATTTTCCTTATATCAAACTACAAGTCTGGTGCATTTAATGTTGAAATCCTGAATTAGGTCTTTATATTAACAATGATCAAATAGCCATAGCAGATCTTTATAATTTTTTAAATAGTAAGTGTTAATCTATAATATACTAAAAAAGCTGTGAGATTCTTCTATAGGTACCTAGAAACAGCAGTGAGAGACAGATGATTTAATATCACAGAAACATTGAATCCTTTTGATTGGAATAGACCTTTAAGATCATCAAGTCCAACTGTTGACCTTGCACACTGCCAAGTCTACCACTAAACCATGTCCTTAAACACCACATCTACACATCTTTTAAATATCTTCAGGGATGGTGACTTGACCACTTCCCTGGACAGCCTGTTCCAGTGCTAGACAACACTTTCAATGAAGAAGCTTTTCCTAGCATCCAATATAAACTTCCCCTGAACAAATTGAGGCTGGTGCATTTTGTCCTATCGCATGTTACTGTGGAGAAGAGACCAATAGCCACCTCACTAAAACCACCTTTCAAGCAGTTATAGAGAGACCTGATGATCTCCACGCTGCCTCCTTTTCTCTAACCTAAAAAGCCCCAGTTCCCTCAGCTGCTCCTCATAAAGTTTGTGCTCTAGACCCTTCACCAGCTTCATTGCTCCACTTTGGACAGGCTCCAGCACCTCAATTCCCTTCTTGCAGTGAGGGCCCCAAAACTGAACACAGCATTCAAGGTGTGGCCTCAGCAGTGCTGTGTACAGGGGGATGTCAGACGTAGAGGTTGAATTTCTGTGCTAACTTTCTGTTTTGGGGTATTTCCAGGTTTTCCTGTTGCAAGTTCTGAGATTCTGTATCAATAGGGGAGACACAGAGAGAGATTTTCACAACTGCATGATAAACATAAGAACTTCTTTTCTATTTGAAGATTAATTCACAATCTGTACAAAGCCAGTTAATAACTGCTCTACTTTTCCTAATGTGCCCCTGCTTCTGAAAAACAGCATCAACCCTTTTATACAATCTCAGTCTTTCTTTGTGGTAGCCAGAAGATAAGGCAGGAACGTTCATAAGTATCTGAAAATAAAATCAACCTTGTCTTTTTAACTGTTTCTAGTAGCCTGTATGTATTCTTTGTAAAATAGAAAGTTATTTGGAAAAGCAGAGTGTTTATTTTTTAAATGGTGGCTCTCAGAAGTACTAAATTAATTTGAAGAAAATGTAAGAAAAAAAACTTGAATAAAATAGAGAAAAAATAAAGCAAAGTATAAATAATCTTGTTTATGAGAATTAATCTACATATCTTGAAAGGGAGACAAGAAATAGTGTAACTGGACAAACCAAACCAAACTAGAACTCAGACCATATCAAATCAGACAAAACTAAACCAAACAAAACCAAACAAAAATGTATAACATTCAGAAAAAACTACACTAAAAAAACAGATGTTAAAATTAATTTAGTTTTTTTAAAATGTGCCAGAAAACAAGAACAATGAAAAGTAAATAGGAGCTGAAACATCTTCAGGTTTTCAAGGTAACGAAAGTTTTAAACAAAGAAGAGAAGCAAAAATAAATTTCTCTTTTGAGTAAAGAGAAGGCAATACAAGAGACCAGAACTGTAGCAATAACATTTTCTGAACATAGGCTTTTTGAATACAGATGTATATCATCATCAATGTTGACATTAGTAAATAAAATGGACTATCGACCATTCTTTAACTCTGAAGCCAACAGAAATAGCATTGTTCACATCTGTGTTAAATGAAGTCTCCTACTGAGTAGGATAGTGGCATCTAATGGTTCCTGGACCAGTTTATCACAGATGAAACTGCCTCATGGACCCCGGTAACAGTTTATATATATGCAATTCTGTGTAAGTGCTTGGGCCTATGTCCTGGCCTTGACCATATTACAAAAAGACACTGGTATAAACAAGTCATTGTGTCTAGTCATGTTAGCCCACAGATAGAGCACAACTCACATATTTTTAATTCTTAACATTTTTCAACACAAGAAAAAGGAAAATCTAGTTTTGTTACTACGCAGAAAGGTTTTTGATGTCCATGTTATATCACTATTTTAAAGACAGACCCTAGGAGAAGTCTGAGGTGCTTAACAACTTTTTTTCCTCAGTCTTCACTGGAAATCCCTCCTCAAGCACCTCTCAACTAGAAGGGATCAGGTTCAGGACCACTTGAGGAACCTAGACACACATAAGTCTATGGGACCTGAAAAGATGCATCCCAGAGTCCTGAAGGAATTGGCAGATGTAGTGGCCAAGTCACTTGCCATGACATTTGAAAAATCACGGCAATCAGGTGAAGTTCCTAGTCACTGGAAAAAGGGGAACATTACACCCATTTTTAAAAAGGGGAGAAAGGAGGACCCTGGGTACTATCGACCTGTCAGCCTCACCTCTGTGCCTGGGAATATCATGGGAAATCCTCCTAGAAGTTATTCTAAGGCACATAGAGGACAGGGGGTGATTCAAGCCAGTCAACACAGCTTCACCAAGGGCAAGTCCTGCCTGACCAACCTAGTTGCCTTCTACAATGGAGTCAGCATGTCTGTGGACAAAGGCAGCGCTACAGATGTCATCTGTCTGGAATTCTGTAAAGCCTTTGACACAGTACCCCACTGTTGTGTTGTATTTAAGAGGACAATGGCATATAATGAACCAGCCATTTGATAGCCTTTTGATTAAGCACCCAGCCACATACCAAAGGTCATCTTGAGGAGCAGGAAACAGGAAGAACATTGATTGTTTCCAGGCCAAAACACCGGAAGGGACACCAGAAGACATGACAGGAAGTGAGGTGGCACAGCTTCTGGATGACATGGAAGGTGCATTACCAGGAAGTAAATGGACCAATGGGAGTGTTGCTAATTAGAGTGTTGCTAATTAGAGTGTTGCCAATAGGAGTGTTGCCGATGCGCATGACTTCCCTGTGCATAAGGGACTTTAACCAATCATAGAGCATGGAATAGGTGCGTGGTCCGAATGTATATAAAGGGATAGTAAGTACAATAAAAGATTTCTGCTTGATTCACATTGGATCGAGCAGAGTCCATCTTTGATTCCCCTCACCCCACAACATCCTTCTCTTTAAACTACAGAGATATGGATTTGATAAGTGGACAGTTTGGTGGGTGAGGAATTGGTTGGATGGTTGCATCCAGAGGGTGGTGGTCAATGGCTCTATGTGTTGATGGGCACCAGTAACAAGTGGTGTCACCCAGGGTTCTGTACTGGGGCCAGTATTGTTCAATCTTTTCATTAATGACATAGACAGTGGGCTCGAGTGAACCCTCAGCAAGTTCACAGATGACACCAAGCTGAGTGGTGCGGTTGACACACCTGAAGGACAGGATGTCATCTAGAGGGACCAAGACAAGCCCGAGAAGTGGGCCCAGGGGAACCTCATGAGATTCAACAAGGAGAAGTGCAAGGTCCTGTACTTAGGAAGGGGCAACCCTCATTATCAATACCGGCTGGAGATCAAGGGATTGAAAGCAGCCCAGCTGAGAAGAACTTGGGGGTACTGATAGATGAAAGGCTGGACATGAGCCAGCAGTGTACCCTCACAGCCCAGAATATCAGCCATATCCTGGGCTGCATCAAAAGAACTGTGAGCAGCAGATCAAAGGAGGTGATTCTGCCCCTCTACTCTGCTCTGGTAAGACACCTCCTGGAGTACTGCATCCAGCTCTGGAGCCCTCAGCACAGGAAGGACATGGACCTGTTGGAACGAGTCTAGAGAAGGGCCACAAAAATGATCACAAGCCTGAAAGACCAATCCTTAAGCCTTAAACCTTTAATGTTTCCCTCCCTGCCAAACTCTCTTTGTCACCTTTGTTCTTTTCAGAAACAGGTATGTTGGACTACCACCTCCAAATCTTGGTGTCAGCCTGAGTTCTCCTTTATCTGCTATAGCTGCCACCTTTGCCAGTCCAAATACCATGTTAAAATAAAGAAAGCATGTTTCTTTGAACATAATTTCTTTGGAAAGTTTAAACTTCAGTAAGTGCAATAGATAGATAGATAGATAGATAGATAGATAGACAGACTTGTGCTCTCCACTTTCAGCATCTGTCAAACTGTTAATCACATAATAGAATATGAGTGACATTTCACAAACCATTATCTCTACAGTCTGCTTCATCTTACATACAAACATGCCATCCACAAAAGAGTACAGCAAATTTTAAGTGAGAATTTTTTCTTCTTACCAGATAAGATCCACAAACTCATCAGGGAAATTCTTTAATAAATATGTATCTGAGATGTTTGGTGGGTGATTTTCTTTCTTGTTTGTGAAGGTTATTGCTTTATATATTTTTCATAGAAGAGTCACTTTGTCTAGTAAATGAATGGAAGTGGAGACCTTATAGACCTAGTGGGAGCTCATTCTCTGTTGGTCTTAGTACAGACTAAACGGTTTAATGAGGAAAAATTTTTGAAAGTGACCTCTGATTTTATTTACTTAGATAATTAAGCTTATTTAAAATATAATACTATCAAATTTGAGTCCATGCTGTTGCCAATCTGCTTAGAAATGATCAGTTAGACACTTGATACTTTGCTAAGTTTGCCCAGGTCTATAACCACTCTGAATTGCAGGAATTTACAAGTTGATATCAGCAGAAATTAAGGCATAAGTTTCAGTTCATTATTTTGAAATAAATACTGTTTATTCAATCAAGTCTCAGAACACAGAAATAGAATGAGGCTAATTCCATCCTACTGTCCATAAACATCTTTTTGGTTTATTAACTCTCATTTTTAATGAGACACTGAAATGTTAATAAACATTGCCCTGGAACCTCTCAAAGAAATCAACAAAGTAGACATGATGTTTTACTTTATCTACTTCAAGTATTAATTCACTAAGCATTCCTTAATACATGTTTAATTAATGTATTACAATATCTATCATTCATATTAATAGGAAATTTCTAGCAGAACTAAATTATATGAAAATCATTATTACTAAAATGGCTAATAAATAATTATAAAACCAGTCAGAGACTTAGAATATTTCTAACTTAGCAAAATTTTATTTTTTTTTTTTAGAATGAACACACACAATGTTGATTACCATCTCTGAAGTTCCTCTAAAAAGAAACTTTACGGTACTTTTTTTTTCCCTGCTTCCATTTCCATAAAGAGAAAATTTGTAATGTGTTTAATAGTGTGTGATCCATATGATCTGGAATGCATATCTGAATCTAATATAATCCTAAACTATGCAAATGTTATCTTCTCTATCATCCATGACTGGCCATGTACAAAAATGACCTCAGTGTCAACAAATTCAGTTTGTAACAGACCAGTTTGGGAATGCTGTTTCAGTTCTTGATGTTTTCATCAAAACTCTCTGCCTTCACACCATCACAACCGATCATACTTACTTTTCCGAATTCCATAAGCTATGAAAATGCTTCACTTAGACATGCAGTATGCAGGAGGTTGGAAGCAGGGACAGGTAACAAAAGAGAGAGATTAAAAATGCTACCCAGGCATGTAGGGCCAGTGTTGGGAAAACCGAAACTCAACTTGAACTGCTGCTTGCAAGGGACATCAAGGACAATAAAAAAGCTACTATTGCTACATTATTAAGAAAAGACTAAAGCATGAAAGTGTGGGACTATTGCTGAATGCGGTGGGTGATTCAGTGGCAGCAGACTCAGACAAGGCTGAGGTACTCTGCTGTCTTTGCCTCTGTCATCAGTTATGAGATCTCCTGGGTTAGAACCTCCCTACAGTCCTTTTCGACCTATATGATGCTGCAATTCTACAGTTCTGTGGTATTTTATCCTTCTCTTGCTTCTTCTTCAGCTTAAACATAATACTGGTAAAACTATTCCTATTTCCAGCAGCTTGTCTGGGAAGCTATGGCACTGTCTTTTGATAGCTGAAATGCTAGTGGAAACACAAGGTGCTAAGCTTCTCATGGTCTGCACTCCAAATAGGATTCTCTGTTGAGATCTGGGCTCAGAGGAACATGACATGTTCTGAGAGAGGAAAACGTCCTTTTTTCTCATTTGTCTTGCAAGTGTGCCTAGCTACTTGGAAGTTTCTCATTTCTCTCCATTTTGCAGTAAGCATCCATGTACACTAAGCATGAAAATTAAGAATTTATACATAACTTGTTAGCAACAAGTTTCTGCATAATACCTGAACTGTGATAACTATGTGTGTGTGCTTTCTTAGAAATAGTATTTTCCAGTCATACAGAAATGTTTTTTTATTTTCTTTTTTAAAAAACTTTCATTTGTTCCTTCATCCTGAAAATTCTCATATATGCTTGAATGCCTAGATGCGTTCCTGTGTGATGTACTCTAGGTGACCCTGTTCTGGCAGGGGGGTTGGACTAGATGATCTTTCGAGGTCCCTTCCAACCCCTAGGATTCTGTGATTCTGTGAATAATTCAATCCTCTGGTGCTGTGTTTTTATTCCAGTTTGATTTTTATCAGTATATTTCCTCATTAAAAAACACATTCTGTTCTCTTAGCTTCTGCTATGTAAAGATGAATTAGACTGATTTTTCTGGGTACCACTGCAGTCAATGAAGTCATTGTGAGTTCTCAGTGATCACTATGTTTGCAAATGTGTCAAGTTTAGCTTTCTACTTTTGCCTTCTCTATTTTTCCTCCTTTTTGAAGAAATATTTTGCTGCCTTGGATTTAGGAATTTCTCTTTCATATTTCCTATTCAACTGAAAGTTCAGCTGCCAAATAACAGTAATTGCCTGTTTCTTTTCCCAGTAACATCTAAGATTCACTGCTTTCAGCTTTCTTCAGAATAGCTGTGCTTCCATTACTTAATCAAGCCATCACATCATCACAGTGCAAATAATGTGATTCTTTATCATCATGTCATTTGCAATGTGAGAGAGATGATGAGACAAAATAAGAAAATACTGCTTCCTGTCAAAAAAGAAAATTGTAATTATTTTTTCAGATTGGGCAGTTGTCGAGTATATTTTCCAGCTGAAAACTAAATATGTAATGGGAATAGATAGTATTGTTCTTGGCTAGAACATGCACACTAGGAACTTGTTAGTTGTCTAATCCTACTTTCTTTAATAAGTCCCTAAACTCTTAGTGGCTGGAGTGTGACTTGCTGAGAACAGCTATTTACACTATTCAATTTGAGAAAAACTATTTAGAGCTGGAGACAGGGATTTCAGCCAGACAAAACATTTTGTTTTACAGGTACTTGTAAAATTTGATAAATGAGCAGCTGTATATCCCCTTGATATTTAGACAAGTGGAACAGATGGTACAGCTTTGCTTCTCCTGTAGAGAAACCTAGATATTGGTGAAGACAATGCCAATATTGCATGTGCAATCATGAGAGTAAATCGTAAAAGTGGGGAGCAGGGAGATAAGATCCCAGTTAGGGGTACAAAAGTGAAGATGTAAACCAAATAACACCATTAAGTCTAAGACTATTGGCATTCTTGCCAGTAAGTAGTACTATGCAATAAAGATACATGGCAATTAGCCACTCCTGCATTTTTGAAATCATACAACCAGAGCCTGTGCTGTGACATGGAGTTAATTCTTTCCCTGATATACAATTTTTGCTGTCCTCATTGCTCCTGTAGTTTACATATTCTGAAATAGTGTTGGCTCCCCAGTTGTGTGCTATGATATACCTCTCTCCAGGGTCAGGAGTTATTCTCATAATTTAAGCAGTACAGGAAGCTGACACAAGGTACATTTCTAATGTGTCAGGCAGTGAGTTTCAAGAGAAGTCCTTGTCACTGGAGTAAATTAGGGTACAGTGTTTGCACATAGTGGACTCTTGACACATCAGTTCCATTCAGAACACTGTCACTAACACATCCATTGTTCTTTTTATTTCCTTTAGGTTCAAAAACTAACAGCTATGGAGAAAATGAAAGAATGTTGAGGAAGACGGATCTGTGTGGTCACATGACAGCAGAACCCCAAATCTCGTAAAAATCTGACTAGCTTCAGATTCAGATAAAGAACTAGATTTGGTTTAGGAGAAATGTTTATGGCCCGTCCACTTTCTTTTGGGCATTCAAACCAAAGGTTTATGGTGTGTGTTATGCCAGTGTAAATGGACCTTTCCAAATACATTTCATTAGACTGCTTGTCCTGTAATAGAATCCAGGTATAGATCCTTATAGTTTTGAGTGAAAAATAAAGGAATCTTATATCTCACAGAAGGGCTATGATTTTTCAGACATTAAATGACAGTTCATGGTGATATTTTTGTATTGATTTTGTTAAAAAAGAAATAAAAATTACAGGTGAGAATGTAGAGCAAATACATTGAAATGTATACAGGCAAATGAAACAAAGTCCCTAATTATCTCTCTTGCTGTCACAATGATTGTCCTCTCATCTTTAGAGCTGAATAAAATACACTGCAGTGTCATTTCCATTTTCTACAAATGTTTTCTTATGTTGCCATCAGTCTTTAAGGATAAATCTGTATTGCAGAGTCCAAAGGTAGTCTGGGGTCCTGAGAGCAATAAATCTGTCTAAGTTCAACCTAGGAAATGGAACACTTGGAAGAATATTTGCTTATTCATTGTCCTGTTGTCACAGGTTTGGCAAATAACCAAGTGACAGATGCTCTCTGTTATCCCCTCACCACCCTCCCAGGGCAATATAACAGGGCAATAAGGGAGAGAGACTTTGAGGTTGGAAAAAATACTAGGACAGTTTTAATGAAACAGAAAATAATAACAAAAATAAAGATGGTGGATTATATAAAAAATGTAAATATATTCAGATATATAAATGGAAATACAAATATGCAGCCTGCACTTCCTGGATGGTAATTATGCCCAGATCAGAAAAGTCCCAAACTGGACTCAGCAGTGGATGGGTGTATCTGGGCCTAGTGCCTCTGATGACAGTCTGCAAACAACCTTGGGACAGATACGCTGGTCCTGATCGAGGAGGCAGGGGAAGATGACCTGTCTCTGTGTACAATATTCTTATCCAGCAAGAAAACAGGATGCAGGAAAACCAGCACCATAAGGAAGAATGACAAAGGGACAATCCTAATGCTGCCAGCACACCAGCCACCACAGCAGAACATCCTTAGGAGCCATTTTATATTGAGCATCATGGGAAGGAATATTGTGATTAGTCTATTTGGGTCACCTGACCCATCCTTGCCTCCCCATAAGCACAGCTGCTCCCCCTCCCATTATAATTGCTACCCAAACAGGCTGGCAGCAGCTGGTGGTGTCCTAAGCCAACTCATGTTAATACAGAAAATTTTTATCATGGTGTTCTTAAACCAGGACACCTATGTACACGTAACTCAAACTTCATATTTTTGTCTGAAATTGGATGCATCTGAAAACCCAGAGAAAAATTTGTGAAAAAAAAAAACAAACAAGGATTAGTGAATCTTCAAAGCTGATGAATTTCTATTGACTTCAGAACATATCTATGATTTTCAAGTTTGCAGAGTAGTGAAACCAAATTCCTCACAAAAGAATTTCAGATTTCTTGATAGGCTTTTTTTTTGAAGTTTCAATTTTGTAACAAGCCCCAAAATCAGCAATTATAAGATGTGGGATATGGTACACTACAGTTGTCTAGATTTTGCTTATAATGTGTGTGTATATATATATATAGTATATATGTATGTATATATATGCATTCCTTAAGAATGTGCAAAGTCTGTGACATTTTAGATAGTTGAATCTGAGTTCAAATACTTCTTTATACCCTACATGGCAGATTGCAACTTTGTGTTTTTATGGTGAAACTTCAAATAAGTTGTAATATTTCTGAAAGGTTGTCTCGATTTAGGACGGCCAGGGCAAACCACAACTCAGAGACAGAGTTTGCTTCTGCTACTCCCCTCTACCCCCCTCGGGAAATGGAAGGGGAATAAGGAATAAAGGCTTAATGGTTGGAAATTAAAACTATAACAGATTTAATGGAACAGGGAGGGGGAGTAACAGGTGGGAAAAAATGAAGAATATGCATACAAATATATACAACCCGACTCTGACAACCGCCGATACAAGCTCCTGAAAAGTCCTCCACTGCAAAAGCCAATGGGGAAAAAGAGTCCAAAGCCCCCCCAGCACCTGATGCAGTCGGATCCCGCAGAGCACGTGGCAAGCTGGTAACAGAGGCTGGGCCTCTCCTCCTCCATGCGTCACCACGTGGCAATCTGAAACAAGCAGAAAGGAAAGAGAGGGAGAGAACTTCCTGTCCTGGCTTTATAGAGCTTGGCAGGAAATGGGAGGGAATACCGACACCTTAGGCCCCTTTTCACAAAGGGTCCTAAACTCCACCCCTCCCTCTTTGGGTCCTCGCAGCAAAGCCGTAAGATTTTGCCTGTCCCCTCAAACTATAACAAAGGTTACAAAACACTAAATTAATTAATATATTAAACTACCAGCATTTTCGCTATAAATCTTACATAAATAAAAGAATAAAAGACCTAAAAATATTCTATATAGTGCTTGGTAAAATATTACCTGTATTTCATACATGTTCAACTCAAGGAAATAAAAATGAGCCATATTCCATTTATAAATTTAGGCTTATTTGAGTTGTCAGATAAGAGAGAGAGAGGAAAGGGAGAGTAAGGGAATTGCATGCGGGCATCTTGTTTTGAAAAAAAAATCGAAAAATGAATTGTGGAAAATGGGAAAAGGACCCCTGGGTGGCAGTTGGTAAAGCAGAAAGAACAGATTCTGGTATAGCAACAAATACACCTAACCTCACCCATGATTTATACACTATGTTGGCTAGAAAAATTTGCAACACTGAAGAATTTTTTCCATAAGAACTAGGCATGAAATATCCTATTTTGATTCAAAATTAAAAGGCAACTGGAGAGAGGCTTACTTACCTGTTAGTAAAAATCTAGCATATTTTTCAGCTTAAAGCCATATTTCCACATAGTTTTAAAAGCACAGGTAAAAAATGAAATGCTACTACGTGTGCCTTGGATTTTATTTTATTTTTTTTTTAATACTTAGGATTTGCTACTTTGATCAGGGACACAGATTTCAGTTGCAGGCAAGTTACTAGTTTTGATGCTAGGGCTAATACTGTATAACATTTTCATTAAGGACC
Organism: Aegotheles bennettii; assembly: GCA_013398125.1. NCBI lineage: Eukaryota > Metazoa > Chordata > Aves > Caprimulgiformes > Aegothelidae > Aegotheles > Aegotheles bennettii. The sequence goes on along the minus strand of VZRW01003877.1, from coordinate 18,815 downwards.
TGGACCCTAGGACAGAGTGCATCATCAGCAGGTTAATAAATGATACAGAATTGTGAGGAGTGGCTGATACACCAGATGGGTGTGCTGCCATTCAGAGAGACATTGACAGACTGAACGATTGAGACAAGAAGAATCTCATGAAGCTCAACAAGGGGAAATGTGAAGTCCTGCATCTGAGGAGGAATAACCCCAGGCACCAGAACACACTGGGTACCACCTGGCTAGAAAGTAATTCTGCAGAGAAGAGCCTTGAGGGCCCTGGTGGACAGCAAGCAGAACATCACCCAGCAGTGCAGCCTGGTGGCAAAGGTGACCAGCAACATCCTCAGCTGCATTAGGAGGTTTATTGCCATTGCCAGCAAGCTGAGTGATGATCCTTCCTGACTACTCAGCCCTGGTGACACACTTGGAGTGCTATGTTGAGATCTGGGCTTCCCAGTGAAAGAAAGACAAAGACATAGCAGAACAAGTCCAACAGAAGGAGTCACATCTCGCTCAGGGGAGGGAGACACGTGACTAAGATCCATAAATCTCCAATGGATTGGACAGCAGTGAGACAAGTCTCAAAATCCGTACACAAATTTTATTAACTTCTCACAATGTGTTAGTTGAACTCATGATAATTGACTATGGTACGACTTATGGCAATTGATATGAATACAACAAATTATAGCAGGCAATATGATGTTACTTGTATTAACAAGAAAAAGGAAAGCAGAAAAAGAGAAAAAGGAAAAAAGAGAGAGAGAGATAGTAACAGAGATCTGGACCACTACCACTGGTTCCAGCATTGTTTCAGGTCCAGTTCCTCAGGTGATGGGCATGCACAAGCTGATAAATAGTGCTTGGACATTTTGTTGTTCCTCAGGGGCAGGCATTACCTCCAGGTGTTGCATCCAGAGTTAATTCGCATGGTAGGCAAGAATGAGTGTTTTTAGTCACTGAGCATGCCACATGAGGGAAGGGTAGCATTAACCTTTTCCACATTTCGAGTTGGGGGTTGCGCAGACCCTGTATTTTATTAACACTCGCTGACCTCATGTTCCAAATTTCCTTGTGTGCTTCAAAAAAACAAGCATTGAAGAAGGAGGCTAGGGTGAGTGTCCTTCAACACTCCCCCACATCCTTCTTGGCAGCATTCCACTCCTAGTATCTCTTCTTTTTGTTACAACTGATGTTTGAGACAATAACCCTCTCAGTTCTCAGTTCCTTACACAAGGCCAAAAAGATGATCAAAGTATTGCAGCACCAATCATATGAGATTGAGGCTGAGAGAGCTGGGGCTGACCAGCCTGAAGAATAGAAGGGTCACCACCTCCCATGCCCTGGTTCTTTCAGGACTTTACCCTTTGAAAACTCTTAGGGACGCTTGCTTAATTAGGGACATGAAACATTTTTCTGTACCAGGCTAACAATGACATTTCTCTCATGTCTAAAGACAGGAATTTGTACCTGTAAATGCATATAATTATGTATGACCACTAGTCCTTTGGAGTTTAAAAGACCTACTCATATAAAGAAAGTTATCTGTGAAAGTTTGTTTTATTTGTCACTTACATTATATCCTCCTCTTCAGTTAAGATCACTGAAAGATTATTCTAACAAAATATCTAGGGCAATGTTTAATGTAAAAATTGTAGGCTGTAATTAATTCATACATTTGGTGACCGTATAAAACCTTATGGGATAGATGTACCTCAATACATTAAGTTACAGAAACACGGATCTGTTTACCCTTTAAAAATACATTTGTTCATATGAAAGAAACCAGCAGCATAATATACATAAGTTGTTTTGAATGCTTTTTGCTTCAACTAACAAAATCCACCTTTAAACTAATCAGACATTTGAAACTGCAACAGTTACAACTGGAACAGTTACAATTAGTTTTAGGATGAGTTTAGAGCTAAAAATGTATTTGCACACCACTGGTTAAAGTTCCAAAATTTTGTGCAAGTTTATTTATGGTCAGTGCAATATTTAAGTTTCTTTGCCTCAAGTACTTTCATTGCTTTTTAAATAATTTTGATTGGAATTTGGTAATTAATGTCATTTGGACACTGCTGAGCTGAGCAATGTTTATAAGAAGATATTGGAATATAATTTCCTATACCATGGTTGACTTGGACCTTAATTTATAGTTTTTGCTGCTTAGGATTTTCTTTTTCCCTAGTGGTGCTTGCCACCTAATCAGTGCAGCAGCTTCACAGTTTCTGTTGTTGATAACCTCTTAGCAGTTCTGATCAGCTACTGCCTGCTAAAAAGGGAAAAGTGAAAATTTTTTTCAAACATTTTGAAGAATGAGAGATGGTTGTCTTGATGCAACTGCTGTGCCTCATCTGGTTCAACTTTTATAAGGACCCTATGTGAGCAGTTCTACAATAACTTTTAAATCTTCCAACCTGCCATCAAAATAACCTTCTTCCTCACCAAAAAAGTCATCTGTAGACTACACTAGCAATTGCACATTCCATTCGCCCACAGTGGACATTGTCATCCTGTGAAAAGCAAATGAAAACTACATATTGATTTCTTTTACTTATCTATAATTGTTCTTTCCTCCTTTATAATTCTGGGCTTTGGGTCTTACAGTTATCATGCAATAAAGTAAGGCTTATTTTTCTTAACACTTTGCTCTGAAAACTCTCTTAGTGATTCTGTCTGTTAACAGCACAAATACAGAAACTTGCTGTTCACCTCAACATCATTCAAACCAAGGTCCATAACAGACAATCAATCTAGGTTATCAGATCATCGTGTGAATGCTAAGGCCAGCTGTTACCGAAGAGATGAGAGATTCTCAAAAAGAGAGCTTCAATAAAATTCTCCAGACAAAACTTTCTGATGAGTAAATTTGACAGGTGTTCCTCAAGGTGGAGATGTTCTCAACTTCTTGTTGATTTTTGTCTTGTTTGTTTTCAGAAAATCTTTTGCATATCTGTTCTGTAACAATAAGCATAGAAAAGCCAAGAATTTCAGCCAGAACTAGATCAGCTGTGAGTCAGACAAAAGCACACTAATACATCTACATGTACTGTTAGTTAGGTTTTCTGTTTGGTTTTGTTTTGTCAAAACTGTTATATCTCTGTATAGCTGTGTGTATCTTCTGCACATGTTTATGAACAGAAGGAATCCACAGATGTTCAAGGTCATGTTTAGATGCAGTGTTTGAAGACTGAATTCTAAAATCTTATATATAGAATCAGATCCTTGTTTTATATGAGACTTACTTTTAACTTTCTCAGAAATATGAGTTCAAGGATCTGGTATCTGTTTAACAACTGTTGACTGCAAATTCAATTTGGACAACAAGACTCCCTGATCTGTGGCAATTTGGGAACTGATTAAACAACAGTTTAAGAATCTGACTGGTCCCGTTAGACACTTCTATTACTTTGAGGTAAAAAAAGGTGTCATTTTGGACAGCAAAGGGTCTTTGTAGTTCTGTTCAGGAAAGACTTCTTGCTAAATATTTAAATAACTCTCTCAACCACAAGAAGAAACTAGTGATATAGAGCTAGATATATATAAAAGATTTTGTAGCCATGAATTCCAAAATTTTTAGTTCATCAGAATTTCTGAGATATTCTAGGACATCTCAAATGAAGTTTTTCATGACTAATTACTCAAATCACATCCTAAATCAGAAGAAAAAAAAGGGAACACAATGGATGGAAAGATACTTTGGGGTAACTTTGGCCTCTGGATTAGCTGATGAACATCAGTAGATTAGGAACTTGCATTCTTGGAGATGACTGGATATAATTCAGTTTGACAGACTTGTTAAGGCCTACCTTGGATGAGGCTGAAAGAAGATCTGGCAGTACTAAACATGTTTAGTGGAGCCTATGGAAAGTATAAAATATAGTTCCCAGTTCTTGCAGCAATGACCTGTCAAAGTGTAATAAGTACAACATATTAAAGAAACATCAGACTTACATACCCATATATCTTTTCATAACAATTCATCTTTTCTGTCCTATGAAATTGCCTACATATGTGCTGCAATCAAATATGTGCAGCAGGAAATCCTAGAGAAAAATAAAGGACTCCTGCTATAGGCGTATCAAACTAATGTGTACTTTGTAGCATCAGTTTGCCCAAAAGGAAAATGTTTTAGATTTATCTTCATTTCATAAACATAAAGAACTCAACAGTAAAACTTGTGTGAAAGATTTCTGGCAGTCATTATGTAACCAAAGAATCATATAATCACAGAATTTGGGCTGGTTCAGCTTGGAAGGAACCTTAAAGGTCATTTAGTTCCAATCCTCCTGCCATAGACAGGAACACCTTCCACTAGAGTAAGCTGCTCAAAGTCCCATCCAGCCTGCCCTTGAACGCTTCCAAGGAGCGGGAACCCACAACTTCTCTGGGCAACAAATTCCAGTGTCTCACCACCCTCACAGGAAATAATTTCTTCCCAATAGCCAGTCTAAATCTACCCTCTTTCAGTTTGAACCCATTTCCCCTTTTCCTATCACTACAAACCCTTGTAAAAAGTCCCTCTCCGGCTTTTCTGTAGGCCCATTTGAGGTACTGGAAGGCTACCATAAGGTGTCCCCAGGGACTTCTTCAGACTGAACAGCCTGTCTTCACAGGAGAGGTGCTCCAGCCCCCTGATCATCTTTGTGGCCTTCCTCTGGACTCTCTCCCATAGCTCCATGTCCTTCTTATGTTGGGGTCTCCACAACTGGACACAGTACTCCAGGTGAGAGCAGAGTACTCACGAGAGCAGAGTAGAGGGGGAGAATCACCTCTCTCAACCTGCTGGTCACACTTCTTTCAATGCAGTCCAGGATACAGTTGTCTTTCCAGGCTGCAAGTGTACATTGCTCATGCTGAGTGTCTCATCAGCCACCATCCCGAAGTCCTTCTCCTCAGGGCTGCTCTCAATCCATTTTCCACCCAGCCTGTATTTGTTCTTGCGATTGCCCTGACCCGTATGCAGGACCTTACACTTGGCCTTGTGGAACATGCGGTTTGCACAGGCCCATATCTTAAGCCTGTCAGGGTCCCTCTGAATGGCATTCCTTCCCTCCAGCATGCCAACCACAACACACAGCTTGGTGTCATCAGCAAGTTTGCTGAGAGTTCACCAGATCCCATCATTCATGTCACTGACAAAGATGTTAAAGAGAACAGGTCCCAGTATCAATCCCTGAAGAATGCCACTCATCACTGGTTTCATCACCTGGACATCGACCAATTGACTGCAACTTTTTGAGTGCTACCATACAGTTAATTTCTTATCCACCAATTGGTCCATGCATCAAGTCCATGTCTCTCCAATTTAGAAACAAGGATGTTGTGCAGGACAGTATCAAATGCTTTGTACAAGTCCAGGTAAATGACATCAGTTTTTCTTCCCTTATCCACCAATGTTGTAGCCCCACCATAGAAGGCCACCAAATTTGTCACTTGTACTATTTGTCCTTAGTGAAGCCATGTTGGCTGTCACCATCACCTCCTTATATTCCATGTGTCTTACCATAGATTTCTGGTGGATCTGCTCCATGATCTTTCTGGGCACGGAGGTAGAACTGACTGGCCTGTAGTTCCCTACTTCACTGGACTGCCGACTTCTCAAATATGATGGATAGTGACCTAGCAACTTCATCCGCCAGTTCCCTCTAGATCCACAGATGCATCTCAGGAAACAAAGTCCCTAACAAACAAGTTAAATAATGTTTCTGGAATACAGTGAAAAAGCTAAAAATTATTGATTTTTATCTAGTCAATAAATTGCCTGGCCCATCCAGATTTGAATTGCTTACTGTAAAGTAGTGAATTTGTAATATCAGCAGGCTCTTCAGATTTCCATTTATATAAATTAAATTTTACTTTAAAGACAAAACTCCCACTGATTTTAACGTAATATTTTTTTCTTTGAGGAACTGAAGTAATGCATTGAACTTGATAAAACAGGAACCAGTTAGTCCTGGATTCACCTTGCCATTTTTAATCACCAAGGCATTTAACTTTCAGTCTTTCAACAGTTAGCAGAGAGAGACAGATGTTTTCAAAGTTTTATTCAAACATTAAGCAACTCCAATTATAAGAAGCTGGAGTTTCCCTTTGAAGAATCTCTCTTTTACTCATAATTTCTTAGGTAAATATCTAAGCATAGACAGATATCTTAACTGAACATCTAAAATCAGGTCGAATGACTGATGTATGTTTTACTGTGGTTAGAGAAGTAAATGAAGAGACAATGGGCAAGAGTCCTCCTTCCTCTGCTGCACAATCTGTATGAGGAGTGATGCTTAGCTACTTCTGAGCACAAACCACAGCATTTTCTTGTGAAGGCATACCCAGGCATACATTTAAAAGACATGCCGACTGTCTTCTATGCCAACCTCCTGTCGTCAAAGCCGCTTTTGCTAGTTACCCCAGGTATCCATTTACTTCTTCTTGGCTGGAATGCAATCAAGCTAGTGCTTTTCATCTTCACAATTTTTTTTTGCTGTGTGACCAGCCTGACGATTCTAACATTAGAGCTGTTGTCAGCTCCCATGCAGGGGATAATCCTCGTCCTTAATTGGAACTGCTCAGTGTAACCAGCAGAGTAAGAAAATGCTGTTGCTGCAAGATTACCTGCTGGCTGAAGAGGCACTTCAGGCAGCCACAGGGAGCGGGGATCTAACCTATTTCACTTACTCAATCTTTACTCCTGCAGTAAATTACTATCTTGCCTGTGTACCGGGTGGAGATAGAGTCTACTGAAGACCTTCAGAAGGAAAATTTGTTTCTTTCAGACTTTTAGCTTTCAGCTAGAATGGTGCAGAAAGGATGTACTTCATGTAAAAAAAAATATTTTTTTAAAAAAATTAACTTTGGTAAAACTGTTTTCCATTAGGTAGCAGATCAGTCACTAGGTTACTCCTGTTATAGTTATATAGCCAGGTTTACTGGAGACTCTGTTACCCTGGGATGTATCATAGAGAATATACACTGCCATCCTGAAATAAAAATAGAAGAAAATTATTCTATTTTTATTTAAAAAAAAAGCAAACAAAAAAAAAACCAAAACAAAACCAAAAAAACCCACAACACACTCACAGAAAAGGAAAGAAATAATAAAAAGTATGTTTAAGTATGAAGGAATTAAGATATTTAAATAGATATACACACATGACGAAGGAGAGCCAGACATATAACTGGTAAAAATATAAGTCAACATGCATAAAAGCCATTTATGTGTATGTATGTCTGTACAACTACATGCATACATGTGTAGCTAAAAATTTCAAGAATCAGGAGCAACGTTCTGTAAAGGGAAAGATCTGCATAATGAGCTCATTAGTAATAATCTCATTATCTAAAATTCTCCTTTCCTATCCTAACACTGACCTGCATAAATTATGCAGGCTGCAAACAGCTTTTCTAGCTCTTTTGTTGATTAGATGAGCCTGCTGAATAGCTAAAGCAAATGACCTTCAGATGCTTCTTCAGAACAGCATTAGTCTATTATAGAAACCGCCAGAAAAAAAAAGAAAGAAAAAAAGAAAAAATCCAAACATCCCACACAATAGTGGAATTTGTTTTCCATTTCAGTGGGAATCTTTTTGTTGCTGTTGCTTTCCAGAGCTGAAGTGAACCTGATCTATAAAACAACATTTGAACAGAATATGAAATGTTTTCCTCTCATAGAAGGCTAACAGGTTGGTCAGGCGTGACTTTTCATTGGTAAATCCATATTGGGTGTCTCCAAACACTCGCTTTTCCTTCATGAGATGGGAAGTGGTTTTACAGGGGATTTGTTCCATTTTGCTCCATAATATTTCAAAGCACTGAGATGAGACTGAACATCCTGCAGTTTCCTGGACTCTCCATCTTGCCCTTCTTAAAGATATGCAGTTCAATTCCTCCTTTTGATTAGGCATTCTGCAGCAGATGCTTACCAAAACACCTCCCAAGAGTGGCCACCTCAACCAGTGCAGCATGTCACCACCTTCATAGCACTGACTTTGGAAGTTGCATACAGTCTCAAACACCACCTTCATTTTCACTGCGTCTTCACCAATTTCTGCATTAACTTTCTAGTTCTTGTTTTCATCTCCCAGCTGCTGATACTCCCTATGTGCTAGCTCAGTAGGAAGCCAGACAGAAGCCTGCTCTACACCTCTACCCTTCATGATCAAGATTTTGCTTGTCAGGAAATTTATTTCATTGATCTTTTGGCTCTTGGCTGCAGGTTTATGACCTGGAGAACACCACATCCATGCTGCCTCCCATGTTGAACTCCAAATTGCTCCTAATAGTCTTTTCAGTTAGGTGTCTGTTTTCCTGCATCTGAGGACATCTAGAAACGTGGCATCACTCTGACAAATTCCCCTAAGAGATATATCTGGAAAGGTTTCTCAGAGAACACCTAATACATCCAACTGAACTAAAGTGTATAAATATTCTGGTATCAATCATCTTCAGAAGCTAGCTTGGAAGAAAGGATGAGACCCACAGGCCCAGTGTGCCAAGACTATTGATTCTCTGCCAGAGGACTATTGTATTTTCTCCTAGACTTAGGTACCTTACCCAAGGTTGTAGAAAAACACCTCCATTGTCTTGAGATCTCAGGATCCTATCAGTGATGAAGACAGGGGCCTGCCTTAAAGATAGAGCAGGTCTTTGCATATAGGCTGGTAACTACTAGCCAGAAGTATAATCAAAAATGAGCAGCTGTACAGTTAGACCTTCTGCTCTAGCTTACAAAACAGACATGATTTTACCATCCATAGTTTTCTAAATTCAGGTGTTCACAACACTCAAGCATGCTGAACCAACTGGCACAGCCCAGCTCCATGGAGAGCTAGTTCTGTTATCTGATAGCAGTTTAACTCTCTGATACATTAGTGTGGCACCATATGCAGTCTAATTAGCTGGGTCAATGGCGTATGTAATATAGCTATAGTTTCCAGTCCCAAAGCTTGCTGGCTCAGGTTTAAAATCTAGTTTGAGGTTGTATGCTGTGCATCCCATGAATAAGCAGAGATACTATGGATAGTTTCTTCCTTTTTTCAGTCAATAAATGTAGAAGATTGTCAAACTATAGGAGTTTGCTGACAATTATGTCAGGTTCCAAGACAAAAAATGTGTGAAATATATGGATCAGACAACAGGAATTCAACAGTGGAGCTGAAAATTATTTCAGCAACTAGACCAGATGTGTTTAGTTCTTCTCTATGCTAATCATCATAGTACAGCTGTTTCAGCTATATCACTTTGAATACAGATGCCTTTCAGCAACTTTCAGATCCTAAGAGCAGTTAGCCTAAGCTGATGTGGTGTTTTACATCCCTACAGTCAAAAAATACTGCAGATGCTCTACAAGCATTCTTCCTATGTGACAATGCTTGCTTCCTGAAAGTACGAAGCAAATGTTTTCTGTTAAACTATTAACCTTCACAATGTTAAGAGATTCTGCAAAGTATTTCAAATATATCAAATAAATATTTCATTTTTCAAGTTGGAAAGCTGTGGAAGCGAAGACAAGATTTTCTTTCAAAAAGAAGAACAAAACAAGGTATCTGGTACCCTTGAGAACCACTCAGAAAAATATACTCCTCTACTGATATATTCATATTTTCTTTAAAGGAGTATTTTATGTTTATCATTTCCTTATTTTCCTGAATTGTTTTTCAATTGGTCTTAAGTGTGTTGTTTCCCAGTGTCTCAGGATGTTGGCCTGGTTTCTTCTGAGTTCAAGGACATGGTGTGTGTTACTTTTTCTGTACACAGCCATGTGCTATACAAACTAAGCAGGAGACAAAAAACAAACAAAGCGACCTCTACTAAAATATTTGATAGTATGTTCTATCCAATCACTTTGGCAGGAAAATATCTTATGAACAGACTTTTTCAGTTTTTCTTTTGAAGGCAAAAGACTGAATTCTGGCTTAGGACTTGGCTATGTAAGTAGGAAGTGACTTAACTGAAGCCAACAAAATATCAAATACTCAAAACTCCCTTCAATGAAAAATTAATCAAGTCCATTGGATTTCACTGGATTTCTATGGAGACTTTTCTGAAATACACTGGAGATATTTTGCTTAAAACAAAGCTAAGTAAACCTGTATTGTGAAAGCGCTAAATGACTGCAGTGTGTCAGTATATGCAGGTGTTGCTCACTGAGTGTTCTGAGGTAGAAAAATTATGGGCTAAGGCCTCAATAAGAAGGAGGAATTTGTAGGATTATTTTCTTTAAATACTAGTCTTTTTCTATGGTGACCTAAAGGCTGAAGTGTGAGCATAGAGATTCTACTTACTCCTGCTTCCATTAATGTTAAATAAATATAGATAGAATGCGCCATATAGGCTAGTGAATTGAATCTGAAAAAGAGTTGTCAACAAAAAGAGTTGTCAACAGACTCAGTAAAACTCAGAGATCTCAATTACTTTAAAAGGTATATTGGACAGAATTCTTGGTTTAGATACAGTGAATACATAGAATATAACTGCACCCAAGTTAGTATATGTAAGAGTACTAATGAGTATTGGTAAAATGGAAGGACATTCAAAGAAAAATCATTAAAATTAAAAGGGCATGGGATGTATTTTTAATAGTTTTCTATTCTAGCCAAGAGTTCAGGTTGCCTTTTAACTACAATTGTATACACCACATTGAAATGCAAGAATGGCCCATACTGGATCAGAACATAGGTCCTTCCTTCCCTGTATCATGCCACAGACAGCAGCCAATAGTGGGTCAGTAGTTAAGTGTATCACAATGAGTTAAAGACTGAGAGTCTGTACCACCCTCTGCATCCTTCCCTGTTTCTTCTGCCTTCTTACTCCCAGCCACACTTGTGCTAGTATTCATATTCACAGAACTGCACAATAACATGTAACAGGAAAGTTATTAAAATTCGATTTAATCAAGATCAGTGTCCTGTGAATAATTGTGACTAATTGTTGGATTGTAATTCATATAAATATTTTACTTTCCACAATATATTGTGGCAATGAGTTCCCCTTTTTTGCACTTTGTTTGAAAAATTTTGAGGGAGGAGGTGTAATATGGTTTGAACATGCTGATTATAATTTATTATAATGCTCAAAAAATGTTTATTGAAAGAAATGAATAATCAATCTCTATTCATATTTTCTGTGACACATGGTCTTACCACAACTTCTGCTTGTGTAAATATAATTATCCTGACAGCTTAACTGCTTTAGTTGGGTATATTTTATGTTTATTTGATTTTCTAAAGAAAAAGAAAAGAAGAAGGAAGACATAAAAGAGTAGCCATTGAACACTGATTCTGCTTTTGTGATTGGAGAAAATATGCATTTTAATAAAATCTCTATCAAGTAGTTAGTATTGGAAATTAAAACAAAGCCTTAGTAGCATGTCTATGTGTTGCAGTATGTCATGAAATCTTTTGTCTAAAAAATTTACATGCCTGAGGTTGGTTTAAGTTGATTCAATCCTATAATTGAGATAATATTCAAGGGAAACACTAAATTAATTTCTAACATCTCAAATTGAGGGAAAATAAGAATTATCTCCAGCAAGACAGAAATATTAACCAACACAGAAGTTCGTCATGTGTTCTATTCTTCAAGACACTAAGACAGGTAGAAATTCCCATACTGTTACTTAAACTGCAGGGAGAGATACATTTTTCAAGAGAGGGTATTATAAATTTATATATATTATACATTTATATATATTTACATATATGTTATATATTTTGAGTAAATGCATCCAAAATTAATTAACTCAGATTTTCTCCTGATTTCTTCAGGTTAGTTGATTAAGAATTAGAACAGAGTAGTCTGAACAAATCCTCGTCTAAGGCATAATGGAACATAATATATTTTTCATATTGAAATAAAATAAATCTTGAGACCCAACAGTACCTTTCCTGAATAACAGAAAGAATATATTAATTTAAGCTAGGACAAATGCTACATAAACTTCTGAATTCCAGTTCATTCAGAGAAATGTAAAGACAGAAAGACATGCTTGTCAACTGCAAGGATATGAGTGAATATGAGAATATAGGTGAACTTTGTGAGACTAACAAATATATTTCAACCACCTGTAATGCAATTAATTTTTCATGTTTTCTAGTTGCGAACTGTTTAAAACTATGCAATTTTTTATGAATCTGCTTATCTCTCTAAATTACTTTACATCAGTTCAATTAATGATAATATTTTGGGCACTTTGTATTCACCATGAAATGGATCATCTTTATCACTTTATATTATCTGTTTGCATTCTGAGTAAGCGAAACTTCTAAGAAGAAAAACTTAATGAAAACACTTGGGCTGCTCAGCTGGAAGGAAATGTGGAGCTGAGGAAAATGGTAGCAGCTGTGGAGATAGGTAGGGAAATGTGGGTGGTTTTAGCTTCC